>UWNZ010144747.1:763-11173 GCA_900474215.1 Andricus inflator
AAATTTAAATGTATTTTTTTTTCAATTTTGTTTAGATAACTCGGAAGAACACGTATTCAAAGTTCTACTCAAAAGTAAATGCGTGACGAAAACGTTTAGCAGAATTTACAGTCCTATATTCCAGTGAGTAGTTTAATTCTTCTTTAATTTTACCAATAATTTATTTATTGAAACTAATGAATAATTCCTTTTTTTATTAGAAAATACTTTTCGAACCTAAAAAGTAACGGGGAGTCCCTATCAAACTTCGCATACGTTCGTTATTTACTAGCGTTTAAGTTGTGGAAGAAGATTGTCAGCAGTCGAGAAGAAAAAACCAAAATCACAGACATGGCTTTGATAAAATTGGGTTCGTTGATGCCAAAAATGGATCCGGAATTATCACAATTTATTTCAGAACCACCTGCAGGTGAACAAAGCGGGACTTTGTGGCTTATGCAGTCTAACATGCTCGACTTCCGAAAAACCTGTGATGGTTTCCTGGCGCTGGAAGCCAAGATGCATTCTTTCTCTTTCACCACAGAATTCGAGGAGCTGAATCTTAACGGATCTAACGCTTTCTTGCAGGTAATTTAGCTCATAAATATTAATTTTATTCTGAAACATAGATCTATATAATTTTTTTTTTTTTTAATTTTTCAGATGGATCTAGAGGACGGTTTTAAACAAAAAGCGGATCCCAAGCTCGTGCATGCTCGAAAAAACAAACCTGTACCAAAAAGAGTGTTTCCAAAACTGAAGCCGGGCGAAGTGCTCTCCATTGATTTAACCGTCGATAACGAGGAAGTGGAAGAGATCAACATCAATAAACGGAAGATAAAAAACAAACAACAGTGGTTGAAAGAAGCCAAAGTTCACCGCAAATTTAAGAAACCTCAACCTTTTCCTAAACGAACTAAATTGGTTCAATTTGCAGACGCTCATAGCACCGAAAGCTGTGAGAATTTGGAAAAGACTCGTTCAGAAAACGCTTCGCTTTCTAAGACTGTCTACGGTCTCGACAAGTACTCGGTTTGTAGTCCTGCTGAGGAAAATATCGTCTCCTCGCAAACCGCCGAGAATAAAGCGAACGCCCTCAGGGATAAGAAGACGTCAGCCGTTGCAAGTTTGACGAACATGTGCCAAAAGTGTTGTAACATTACGTCAAACGCTGCTACTCAAAAGTCAAATACTAACAAGAATAATGCTGATTTTGTGCACAGTAGTACAACATATGTAACTTCAGTCTGTGATAAACTTAGAACTAGTATATTGCATAATGAATCTAGAGATATATTTAATTACACGACCGAGGATATTTCTTCACGAAGTGGAAAAATGTTACCAACCGACTGGGATAACAGATCTGACAGGGCGGAAATCTGCGCAGTTTCCACAACAGTTGGAGATCACGCATCTGAGTCATCTTCTGGGGCTTGGACAGATTACAATAGTGCAGATTCTGAAGCCCCCGACGCAATTGCTTCGCCTACGTCAGAAATCTTCATAAATTCGTGCAAGATTCAATGTGAGGAAGTCGGTGAAGAACCAAAGCTCGGTGGATTCTCGACTACAGTTTCTGATCCTCTGACACCTGAAAAAACGATTGATGTCTGCCTTTCTGAAACTGTGGCTAGAACGACACCCACCAAATTGGACATTTGGAGCGGAGAAATGAATACGATGGGATTCCACAAATTTTCCGAAGATGTAGCTTCTTATTTCGATCAGCATATCCCGTCAGATTCGTTATTGGAAGGAAGCTTAGGCCCCACAGGAATTCTGAATTCATTGTTGGATTTTGATCTAATAGGGCGTGTAGATTCTTCTCCGACTGATTTTGTTTACTCAAATGTCCAGGCAATTGACCCAAACCTTTTGAGAAAAGATCCAGAAGAATTCGATTTTAAAATTTCTAATCTGTTTTCTGAAGATTCGCCACCGAGTTTTGAAAATGAGGAAAGATTGGAGATGATGGTTGAGCCTGAAAAAGTGGAAGATAGTCCAGAGATGGTGGAATCTGAAATGAAAGTTAGCGAAGAGCTTGCTGAAGCGATTGAGACACCAGAGGAAAGGGGAGAGCAAATAAAGGAGGAAGTTTCAAGCACATCACGGAAGATCTCGGAGACTCGAGAGTACAATACAAGGCATAAAAGGAAGTCTGTGGTTTGGAGAAACTTGATGGAAACGAAAGCTCCAAAGAGAAGAAAGAGATCGAGAAGATGTTCGAGTTTATCGTCCGACACTGAAGATCTTTTTAGGAGAGAGAGACGAGTTCAGTTGCCTTTTAAGAAGAGATGTTGTCACACGTATCAGAAGGAAATTATTCAGAAGAAAAATTTAGGTGTAATCAAGAAAGGTAAATTCTTCGCGTTAAATTTGTTGGTGCAAGTTTTCGTTTTACATCTTACTTTTTTCCCATGTGTTTTTCACGAACAGTTTCGTATTTATTCAAAAATAATGGTTTGGTCTTTTTATACTGAAAGAAATAACGTGCTAAAGTATTTTGGAATTTTGATATCAACTCTGGTTTTTACGATTTTAATATAACGACACTGAAGATTGACAACTGAAGAGAAAACATCATGGAAGATTTCAATCGTCGATTCTATAAAGGATTGCGCACAAACGCACATCTGTGATAATAAAAAGTCTTTATTTTTTGAAACATTTTAACAAAATTGCCGAAGAATCTATGATAAAATTTGAATACATATTCGATTATTCTGTACATCTTTATTTTATATAGTGCATATTTGAAGATGATAAACTAAGCCTAGTGTGACGATTCAGGTAAGAACTATATGAATTTCAGAATTAACACGACTCAAGTTATACTTGAAAATACTTTGTTTAATTAATACAAAATCTTTTTTTTTTTTAAGTAGATCTAGCTTTATTATCATTTTCCCGAAATTAAAAGTATATTTTCATTAGTTTAGGCGATTTAAATAAAAGAAATGTACTTCAACAAATTATTTTTATTAGTATTTTTATTTGGAGTATTTTAATTTCTACGTTTTAGGATCTTTCATAATGACGCAAGACATTCTAAAAATGTTTAAAATAGTTCTTAATGTTTTTTGTCAATTACGTATATTACAGTTGGTTTATAAAACGCATATTCTGGAATATTCTAGTATCTACTAGAATTACAGATTACTTAGAAAAATTTGACGTTTCAAAAACAATTCTTTAATATTTTATATTTTTTGAAAACTTTCTGTGTCAATATAGAATGTTCCAGAATCTGCTAGAGCATTCAATAATGGTTTAGAATAATATGAACATTGGAAAATGTTTTGGAATATTTATGAAAATTCCTAATAATTGTAGAAATAATCCTAATTATTCTTGAACATTTCATCTCGATTTAGAATATTTGAAAGACGTAAATTGGTGCATGTTCTAGAATCTACCAAAATTGAGTAATGTTGGATTGGAAATCAATATTTGGAAATTGTCTCATTTTAAAAGCTTCGAATTTGTACATTATTGAACATTTGAGTTTGAAATGGTTAATTTTCAATTTTAAACGCTTTTAATTTATAATATTGTCCCACATTACATTCATTAATTGAATACTGAGTTTTCAGTGGCCACTGTATAAAATGTTTTTCAATATTCCAGAAAATTCATCAACGTGTCTGTAGGCTCGTACCCTAAACTTGTCGTGAATACTTTCGTGCTCAGTTTTGCACATACCTTCTTCAAATTTATGTTGATTATCCACAGATCGATCGTTTTCTCAAATTTTTTTTTATCCACAGGTGTTTGATTTCTGCTCATCCCTAAAGGGTCGATATTACAGTTGTAGTCAAGTACATCAAATCGATCATTTGTCTGCTTGCGAGGAACTTTGCATCTAATCAACATCTCGTCAGGTTTGATTTAATTTCTTTAAAAAATGTTACCTGCGATTCGGTGTCATCAAACTTATTATGAAATATTTGATTCCAGTACGAGTATCCTTAATTCTACAGGATGAAAAATTACATTGTTCTTTTTTAAAGAATTTTATACAGTTTTCTACTTATGAATATTAAATAATCTGTATTTAAAACAGTGACGTCACGTCTCTTTTTACACTAAACAATATTCAAATTCGAAGATAAAGTATTTTAAATTTGATAACAATGTTCACGCCTTATAATTCCTTGTAATTCGTACTCGCTTCAGAGGCTTCATCAGGCAAAATAAAAATTATAACTCTAGTAGTTATCGAAGCTTCAGACGTTCGATGACTACAAGAGTTTGTAACTAGAGCATTAACAAAGTAATTTGAGACAAGTATACGAGATTTCGCGCTTCAGTAGTGATATATAATTTTATCAGACTTAATTTTTATTTTAAATAAACGCTTAAGATTACTATAAAATATAAATATAGACTTATACAGTTACGTTGCGCGGAATCATAATTTAACTATTATTAAGACCGATATATCTTCCGCGTAATTTTATTTTAGACTTCCTTTAATATTACGTTTTGAGAACGCTTGTCATTCCTTTCGAAAATCAAAGATTGTGTGTGAGTTTAAGTGATACATTCTTTTTTAATTTTGAGTACCTTATACTTAGTGACCTTTTTATTACATTTGATAGTGAGATAATGATCCATTTTAAGAATCTTCCATGACTATATAATTATAGCCACTATATTGTAATAGAAACATCAGTGTACCTCATTCCTACTCTAGTGACATATTTTTATTTAAACATCTATCGATTTAAGTTTAATTTTATAAGAAACTTATACTTCGATCAAGTTTAGCTCATTTTGATTAACATTTAGTACACAGTCAATTTCAATTCGACTCAAAATAAAAAATAAAACACTTTAACAACTGTTTTTAATGCAAAAGATTTTTAAGTTGCAATCGTTTTTAAAATTTCTTTGAAGTTCAAAACATTTTCCAAATAATTTTCAATATAAAAACCTTAATCAAATTGGACTGAACTATCCGGAAATCCAAATTTTACGTATATATTACGCAAATAGATTTTATTTACTACGCCTAAGTTTTTACGCGAGATATTCAAACAAGTGTGACCTGTAGACTGTGGAGTTTAAGTGTACAATTACCCAAGCTCACGAAGAGATTATTATGAATAATAGGAACATAATTATATTTTAAAACAGATTACCGAAAGCATTGATGCAGGAAATATGTAAAGTTATGTATAATTCAGCTCTACTATCGTAATTTACCATAAGACGTAATAAGCGGTTTTTTTTTTCAAATTACGTATGTTTAAGAATGATTAAAGTAACTTTATTGATATTTTATAAATGGTTGAGGATATTCGTACGGCCGGCCTCACATAATTTTGCAAAATGATTGGTAGATATGGAAAGGGGTTACATGGTGGGGGTTGTGAACAAAATGTTCACCAATCGTACCACTATATTCTCGTCTGGCCGGCCGTACGAATAGACACTTCGTTTATAAGTACAGTGGAACCTCTCTCATCGAAACCTTCATTCGATTAGTGATTCAAGTCCTTTTATTTTTATAAATTTTATTGAAAAATTTTTCCCCTGATGCCTACAGGGGAGACCGGCAATTGTCAATTTTAGTTTTGGCGAATAATTTTTGTAATGAAAGCTCATTACCTGAGTATTAATTTGCCAAAACAGTAATATGCAATTTTTCGCCGTTTTGTCGAAACATACTCTAAATCGGCCGGTAGCTCAGGCAGGCAGTAGAGCTCCTCCAATAATTTTGTAAAATCGTGCTGATAATAATTTTTATAATGCCTTCTTTCACGAAAAGCTGAATTTTTTTACTTTATCATGTTTCACGCAAACAAATTTGTTTTCCATGGATGTTGTTAGTTCTCTTCATAATGTGTACCAATTATATTTAAAATTAGAAGTATGAACGAGGTTTTTTAAACCTCGTGTTTTATCAGACAAACGTTGAGTTTTTACAAGAACAAGATTTGTTTAAAGTTTCTATTAGAAAACACTCCTGATTTATTGCATCAGAAATTTTTGCTTCGGAAGATACAAAATATGAATACTGTTTTGACCTGAAGGGTAGTTTTTTGTTTTTCAATTAACCATCTTTCATTTTAAAAAAATCGATCATACTTCTAATTTTAAATGTAAATGATAAACATGAAAACAATAACGTTTATAGAAAATAAACTTTTTTGCAAAAAAAATGATGAAGTTAAATAAATTCAGTGTTTCCCTGAAAAAAGGCATTAAAAACTTATTATTTGCACAATTTTGGAAGATTATTGAAGAAAATTAAATTTAAAAACATTTTAATAAGTTAAAAATCAAATAAGAAATGTACAGGTAGCGAGAATCAAACACGCCGTGACAAATTAATACTTACGTAATTAGTTCCATTAAAAAAATTATGAGCCGAAACTAAAATTGACAATTTCCGATCTCCCATTATTAGGTAAATTAAGTTTTCAGTTTTATAAAAAAAAAGAGCTTGGAGAAATGACAAATTTTGATAATTTTTATAAATGTTAATTACTTCGAAAAAAATGAACATATTCTAAAGTTCTTGATCTTTTTTAAAGGTAAATTTCCGCAGTATCTTGGTAAATTATCAAGATATTTTTGGGATATTTTCCTTAAACTCAGTAAGATGCTGAACTTGATTCAGAAGAGGTATACATATTCAGAAAAACCTGTACTCCACACATTAATTAAAGAAATTAACAGATCAATATTGTGATAGATTTAACTGATTTTCATTAAAATATGACTATACTGACTTCTATACAATTTTTGTAAGTAATTTGTACAACTTGTTTGTGCCAAGTTTAGCCTTTTATTGAATCTGGAACAAAATTTCAAATATGTCTTAATAACAATGGAAAATTAACGTTTAAAATTACCGAAAAACTTTAAAAAAGTATTAATTATTTTCAAAGTTATTAAAATTGATTGAAAAAGCATCTAACTTTGTCGTGTTTTGGAATATATTTTTATAACATTTAGAATTTGACTCATTAGACACAGAAATTTATTATATATCGTGTTATTATGGGTGAAAATTTTCGATTAAATATTATAAAAATTAAAGACCGATAATTTTACGCATAATAGAAAATACTCTTTTTTAAACTTCTAAATATAAAAAAAGAAGGTTGCCGATTTTTATAGGTTCTATTGTATTCACCATTATTATATTCAATTTTGTATTGAAATATGTGTACCTACTTAAATTCATAGACAACGCTTCAATATCCGAACTGCAATTTTATGTCTGAATTTGCTTTTGATTATGTCAAATAGTATGATGTACCTGAAGTTCAAATGAACGAAATATGTTTTTTCTTTAGTTAAAATTTTTCTTAAAATACTGTTCAAGTTACAAATAAAATTACGATTTGTCAGTTTTTTTTAAACATTAAATTAGTTCCTTTGCAGATAAAGTCAAATTTTCATTTTTAAATTAGTCTAATAACAATTTCGTTTATTTGAATCAGAACTTCAAGCATATAGTGCAAATGCAAGTAATTGATCAAAGGGAAATTTTATTCTAATTGCAGAAAGTGGAGAAGTGTTGTTTTTTTTGTGATATATTTATATGGTGTTTTAAAAATTTTAATATTCAACTTTTGTATTAATTTTTAACTGTATTATTAAGATTTTTTTGTACAAATGCGTAGTATTTTATTTTTTGAAACAACGAGAAAGTTAACTTTCTCCCCACTAATTTGAAGAGTAGATACTCTATGCTAACTTAAGTACTCTATGGATACTATTGTCGATCTTAATTATAGGAGTAAGTCAACCTTTTTAAAACGCATTAGTACAAATAATACTATTATAGGACTTAGTGATGCGAAAAGAAATATGTATTTCCAGTAAAAGTATTATAAGTGTTGAAAATTTTATAACGTGTTTGTTTTCTGGAATTTTGCAGGTGGAAAAAAATATCGTTAAAAACAACTTTGGGTTTTTAAATTCAAATTTCGCTGTTTCAAAAATTATTATTTCATTTATTCAACTAAATTCATTTGTTGAATTAAAGCCCATAGGCATATTTTCAACATTTTTAATCATTGCCAAAAAGGATTGAAATATTTCGAACTTGATATCACGTTTATTATTCAAATATCGTTATTTTATATGCACTTTGCCATTTTATTAATTTAAAAATATGTTATTCTAGGAAATAACTATAGACTAGAGAAATAATTGCTATTCTACAAATCAGGGTGGCTTTTGAGAAGAAAAATCAGCTTTAAGCACTTCAAATTTTTAATTGTTGAATTTTAATGACCAAAGCTTGGATTTAGCCATTTTAATTAAGTCTTCAAATAAAAAATAAAAACTAGAGCCGTTGTAAATATATCATTCTAAATTAAAAACGGCAAAAAAATTATTAATTTCAGGTACTTTATATAAATTGGATAATTTGAAACTAATCACGTGTAAAATTGAATAATTTAGAATTGAATCCTTCAAATTCTGACATTGTATATCAAATTGTAAGGAGCACTTTCAGATAGAAAACTTTCAAATTGGAATAATTCTTAGATTGCAATTTTTTTATTGTTTGCTTCTGGTTTAAATCGTTCAAAATTAATAGATTAAGATTCGAATTTTTAGAATTAGACAGTTTCAAGTTAACAGTCTAATACCTAGTTAAATAATTGAATTGCAGTCCTTCAAAACTGAATAACTTTAGATTTAAAATTTATAAACTAAACATTTTTAGTCCTTCAATATTATACAATTCAAAGTTCAAAGTCTTGTTATTTTTAATATTTAAAATACTTCGTTGAAAATAGTTTTAAATTTTTCTGTTTGAAGGTTTCAAAATAAAAATTGTTCAATTTTATTGACTTCTATTTTGAAATTGTAAAATTTTGGAAGCTTCGAATTTTGATTTATTTAAATTGTGAAGGCTGCTTCTATGATATTAAACAATTCGTAATGATTTATCTTCAAATAATATTTAATTTTGAATGTTTAGTTAAACATTTTTAGCGATTCAAATGAAGACTAGGTAATTTGAAAATTCTTTTTTCGAATACTTCAAATTATAAATTGTTTATTTTTAACGGCTGAAACTTGAAAATTGAAATTAGTAGAAAAAAATTTGAAAATCTGGAACTGATCGGGAATTTTTTTCTGAATTTTGAGATGGCCACTCTGTAACTTCAATATTCTTTCACTAATTTCCGTTTCTCACTATTGCATACGCAAAAACGTAACATTAAAACCGAGTCTGAGAAAATTAGATAAGATCAGAAAGTATAATGATTAACAATTGATTATTATCGCAAGGTCGAAATAAGCTTGCAACAATAGTTAATCGGCATATAGTGTCCCAATTTTTCAATTGGCACTACAATTACTCATTCATATTACTCAGATATTAATTTTAAGCTAATTGTCTATCGACTAGTAATTTACTATTGTAATTGATAACGTGCGAGTCTAGAGGAACATATGAGACTTATTTACATACATGTATTATTCAAGCCCACTTCTACTATCACTGAATTAATCATAAGTTTCAATCAATCTGTGAAATATTAGTCTGATTACTGAAACCATGACGCCGTTGACGACCGATTTATGTGCTGTAAAACACTACTGAGACTGAAGGAAATAAAAAGCAGTTTTCAATAAAAAAATTATGGTATAAGTTCTTTTCAGTAGATTTAACACCTAGTGCATAATATTCTTTAGGGTCTAATATATAATATATTTAAAAAATATTTAATATCTACAGACTTCACAGCACAAAATGCTCTCAAAACAGGAAATAAGGTGATTTTTCACGAAAATAGGGGAATAAATTCTTTTAAATGAAACTTACGTAGTTACCATATTTCTAAGAGTTTAAGTGGAAATATATTGAATTTTCAACAAAATAGTTGAATTTACAAACAAAAAAGATAAATTTTCAACAAAAGAGTTGAGTTTTTAAGCCAAAAAGTTAAACTTTTTTAGAAAACATTTGACTTTTAAGCCCAAAAAGATGAATTTTCAATCAAGAAAGATTTTTCAATCGAGAAAGAAAAAAAATTCAATGAAATTTTTGTATTTTCAGGGCAAAAATACGAATTTTGTTACAAAAAGGTTGATTTTGCAACCCCAAAATATGCACTTTCGACAAAAAAGTTATCTTTTAACAAAATAGTTGAAGTTTCTATAAAATTGTTGAATATTCAAGCCCAAAAGACGACTTTTCTCCAAAATAAATGAATTTTTAACAGAAAAGTTAATTTTTAACCGAAACGTTGAATTTTCATTTTTCAAATGAATATTTGAATTTTTAACCTACACTGTAAAAAATGTTGCTGAAAAATACATTTCGTTCTGTAATTTTTTCCTATTATTGTTGTGGTAAAATTACGCGTTTCTTGTAAATTGACAGTGATTATTAAATGAATTTTACCATAACTGAATGAAATTTACAATGAACGTGTAATTTTCCCA
>UWNZ010144920.1:0-12589 GCA_900474215.1 Andricus inflator
GGTGATCAACCCAATTCAACCTACGAAAATGTCCTCGCCTTGAACTAAGGAATCTGCACTGTTAATATCGTTTATAAGTACAAATTTAAAAGTGTGGATCATGGGCTACCACAAAGTTGATCTTTTTTTCTGATTATCCGTGCACAAACATAATACGGCTTAAAGAAAGTTTATACATGAAAATTTTATGTTATAATGCCAAATTCTTTACCTCACAAGTTGTAAACCAATCTTGCTCTACCGCTTATTATGACCCTCACGTTACGTGAATTATCTTCATAAGGTAGCCAAGTAAAAGCCCTTTCTCTTAACTTGCAATACACTTTTCAGAAAGCAAAATTAGACTTACATCCACATTGCATAAATATCTGCGCTCAACTGCCAATTATAAGCTTGACATTCTAAAAGCGTTATAATTTTTTGCTAATGTCAAGATATACATCATGCGTTTTGTTAAGTAGAGAAATTTTTCTTATATTTAAAACAATATAATTAAGCGTAAATAGGCATAACGTTTACTTAATTCAAATTTAAATAAAATTTACTTGATTTCATGTTTTTGGATACATAAAACCTCAATGTTAAAACAATGATGTTTAAGATTTGGCAACACCTATAAAGAGAAATACAGCAAACCTACCATATTCTTAAAAGAAGAGAAATATAATAAAACCTTTTTGATACGGATTAATTGACTAAATACAAAAACTTTTGATCTTAACTTTTAACTTTAAAATACGTTATTTAGTACGTCAATAAACAAGTAAAAAACATAAATTTTATACAGGACTACTTGTGCGAATGTTAAATTTGATCATCATCTGTTTATCGTTTTATTAAAAAAACGTGTAAAAAATTGTTGATCATGTCTCGCCAATGTAAAGTCAATTCACCAATTCCGACTAAATGTTAGGTTAATTGAAACACAATAACATAAATATTTTTTGGTTACGTCGGAATAAAACGTAAGATATGTTTTAGAAAACACTGAATTTTCAAAAATCTAGCTTCTAAAGCTAGAAACAAATCTAAATGCATTAAGTAGCAAAATGTAGAAAATCGCTAATTTTGAATAAAAAATATGTAGGAAAAACGTACTAGTTTGTATTATTTATTTTATGAATATTTTCTTACCTTGACTTCAAAGTTCTTAATTAGGACAAAATGTTTTTAGTAAAGTAATTGATTAAAGTTATATAAAAGAAAATAAAATATAAGCTTCATGAATTTTTTAACCTTTTTAAGTTTTTCAAAAAACATGCCAATACATAAAATCTTGAAGCTACTACAGTGAGTAATGATAAACTTAAGCCTTCTTTCAACAGTAATAGTTTACCTATCCAAAATAATTCTGATAAACAGACAATTGGTTTAAGTAAATTTAGATTTTTTGGTGAATACGCAAATCCCAACGTTAAAAATTTAGTATCTCAACAATCGAAGGTGTTAGAAAACATAATTCATTCGGCAATTTTACCAGCGAAGCAGAAGCTTCATGTCTTAGAAGAGAAGTTTTTAACAAAAATACTTCTAACACTTCCCTTTATGTACAAGCAATGTCTCAAGATACCGAAGATTTTTCTAATAAGGACGGTTCTATTCTATGTTACTCGCGAAATATGTACAAACCGCATCGCAATATTTCTGAAAAAACATTTATTGGAAGATGGAGCATTTGACATATCAAGACACGTTACGATCGTATCTTTAGATGTTGAATCTGTAAATAATCCCGAGTGAGATTTTAGTGTTCCATATATCTATCAACCAAACATGTATCAGATGGATAAATCAGATGATTTTGTTAGAACACCTGAAGGCAGTGTACAGCATGAATCTTCTTATGAAGATCCTTAAAAGCGCGACATATCTATTCAACCTTTGCAATGTTCAGTTTTTGAAAAACCTATTAAAACAAATCCTAAAGTTTTTAAAAAATGTGCTAAATGTGTAACCATAATTGTCAATACTCGTGTTTTTTGTGATGTAACGTGCCAAACCGAGAATTCATTAGTATCAAATTTCAATGCTAATGAGATAGGAAGCAGAACCTTTGTAGATAATAATGACATAGGGTTGTTGTCAAACACAGAAACAAGGAGTTCGTGTGTTATTAGTCACGAACATATGTCACTAAAGGATAATATAAAAGCTACAGACGAATCTTTTACCCAGAACGGCCATGAAAAAAAAAGTTTTATCGACACTAGATCTGTACTTTTAAATAAAGCAAAGCCAGCCATAAATGAACAAAGTAAGTCAGATGGCTTTAGTCTGAAGATTATAAAAATATCTTTTATAAAGCTAAAGAAGATGATTTATTCGAAGAAAATAAGGAAGAAAAAGTTACAACGTCTGTGAATTATTCTGCAGATTTTTTTTATGATCAAAATGAGATGGAAGAATCATGTTATGAAAAAGATTTTTGTCCGTGTTACTACTCTAAAATAATCGAACCAACTGACGATATACTTGCTCATATAAAGGCCCTAGAAAAAGCAGAAATTACAACAACAGATGAAATTGAAGATAAAGAGTTGGTTATAATAAATTTTAATGAGACTGGAGACTTGAAAACTGAATAAACAAGTTCTTTAAAATATATTTTTTTTTGTATAAGACTTGTTGAAGTATTGAACTTTACGATTATACCAAAATTTGTTTAAATATTAATAAGAATTACACACAAGCTATTAAAACATATTGAAATATATAGCTGAATGTCTTTTTAAGCATCTCTGAGGATGATTTGGAATAAGACTTTGAAAAAAAAAGAAAAAAAATAACGACAAATTTTAGCTGATGATTATGTTAACGGTATCAAATAAAAACGAATGTATAATCAATAACGTGCCATTTTGCGACTGGTTTGTATAAAAACATTAAGTAACTAGGTTCTGCATGACATAACGATGGTATATCAAGTATCTCAAGATAATTTTAAGCAAGCATTAAAAAAGCTCATTATGCCTAGGTGGAGGTCGATTAAGGATAATTATTTTTAAACTAGCTTGTTATCTTAAAAAGTACCACATCTTCAAGTTCTTGCAAGAAATAACAGCATATGACTACTCCAAACAAGATTCTTCACGAAGCATTTCTAATAGTATTTATTTACGGTTGGCTCTGACTAGAATTAATTGCATTAAGTGCAACTATGCAAACAAACTAGATCAATGAACATAAGTAGTCGCTATAGATTAATCCCCTGAAAAGCTATTTAAATTCAAAAGCCTTATTGTTTAATTTTTTAACTACTATAAAATTGTCCGATTTTACAATGTTAAAAAAAACAGAGCAACTTATTTATATGTTAGGTTATAAAGCAACGATTGTTTTTTGTTGGAAACAACTAACTACATCTATATGATATACAGTTGTTTTTATTTCTATGAATTTAGACCTCCTCGGAAACATCATACTATAAAGTTAAATACTGTACATGAAATATTTAATGGTATAAAGTAACCTTTGAAATTTTCGAAATCACATACAATAATTAGAAAGACTACAATTTTTAAAGGCATGAATATTAAAATACATTGTTCTTACTTTGGCCGCATCAAATAAAAGAGATTCTCTTATGGCTTTCTTGACTAAAAATTCTGTATTTTACTTATAGATTTGGACTAAATACACATTTCTATTCGTCTGTCATGGTCCAGCTCCTTGATTTAGTTGTGATGATAAGCTGTCCGCGGCCTCAATCAGGTCATCACATACGGGATAATTTTAGTCATAAAACAGTGTAAACCGCATGGTGGTTTAAGAGAAGATCAAACTTATGTTTCTTTTTAACTTTAACTACTTAGGTGAGTATAAGTGAAATATTATCTCTACAATTAATTTCTCGTTCTTCTGCTTGTTAATATGAGATATTGTGCCTGATTTTGTTGTCCGTTTGAATAAGTGTATTTGCTCTAATATTAGCTCGGTCGGTTGATATGCCAAAGGATACGGTTTCGATGCTTCTAAACCTTGCTCATACTATTCAATTTGCAAAATCACATCTAAATTTAATGTAATTTGGTTTGAAACTTCCATATAAGTACTAAGATTTTGCCCTTTTGACCCCCCTGGCCAATAACCTAAATACTTTTATTAACTTGACCAGTTCTATATAGATAAGCAACTACCTCGCGTGGTATAGAACGGTCGATGTAAGCCTTTACATCAACTAAAAGTTGTCTTAAATTAATTGGGGTAAACATAGCTTAGTGGTAGAGCCCGGCGTTTATACGCCCGTAGGCGCGAGTTCGATTCTTGCTGTGGGCCATTCCTGCCCAAAGGAAAAACAAAACTTTGCTTAGCTGCGTTGAGAGAATAATCAATGTGAGCGTGTGGGTCATTATCAGCTGTAAGGCCAAGTCAGTCTATAACTGAAGGTTGGGAATTGTTCTGAAATTTTTATCCACTGGAGGTTTTAGGTAGGTGATATAATCAGTCTTTAGGGTGGACTAGGAGACTGTATGTGGAGAAACCACGTGGAACCAGGAGTGAGACAAATCTGGAATAGCACACGTCCCAACTTTCTCAAATCTCAAACTATATTAAACGGTACCGTCAATGCTGATTTTTTAAGCCGATAGCGAAGACCTACTCGGCCTAAGTGGGTCTGCGTAAGTCGTTAAGAGCAGTCCATGCGTGACGAAACAGGTTATCTAAGCAAAGTTAAGATGCTGTGCATCTCCTCAAGGGAGTACCCTAACGCCTACTTGTAGGTGATGCTTAGTATCGGCTAAAAAACGGTCTAGACCAAACGACTGGGCTCGCCTGCCCGCAACATAGCTGTAGGTCCGTAGTACCTGCGTACACCATGAAATGGTAAGCAGGCTATCGTAGGGGGTAGCTGATTAAGACACAGGCCTAGCTCTAGATTACTGCATTTCCTAGAGCTGCAGTAAGTCTTCCTTAAACTTAAATTAACTATCACCTTACAACCTCTACTATAAATTAATTATATTTTTTTACAGATTGTTTAAAAAGCTTGTGTGTAACTCTTACCTCACAAAAAATATAAATATGTGTTTTAAAACATGATTAGAATTTTTTAAATTTATACTAGAAAAAGATTAGAATATGGGTTTTATAAAACTAAGCTCGACTATAAATTTTTTTTAGTATTGCTAATTTATTGAGTTTTTATGATAATAATTTAATACGTCAAGATTGCATGTAGTTTAAAATATACATATGCTTGATACGTGTATCGCAAAAAATATGAAATTTAGAAGGCGAGAATTCTAATTATTTTACAAAGTAAAAACTTAGTGTAGCTTTTACAATAAAATCAAAAAGTCTAAGCTAGTATATATAATGGTTTCTTTTTAACTTTAATGACCTTAAAATAAAGTATTGAATAGTTTTTTGCACAAATCTTTTACTCTGACTGTTTGTGATTAGTTGAATTTTAATTTATATTGTGGTAAACATTTTTACTCTTTAGCTTAGTGTATTTAAAACATATCTGTAACAAGATTATAGAAATATCTTGTTCAAGCCTTTTCATTTCTTAAAATTACACCACTAATTGCTGATTAAAAAAAAATTTTGACATTTTAAGAAAGCAACGATTATTTGAAATTTAAAAAGTTAGACCCCTGTGTGGATTTTGATGCAAATATTCTTTCATTTGAATATAATTGCAGGACTGAATTTTGACAATTTAAACGTAATTTTAGGTCAGAAAGCTGTTGAAGTCCACTACTATTACCAACCAAAAGAGGGTGCTTTTACTTATGCTGGCTCTAGATTAACAAAATGTGCTGAATATCATGAAACAATTGCTAATAAAATTATCTGGGGTAAGCATTTAGTAAGACCTTATTCTTACATTATAGAAAATATAAAAGAAATTGAATCTAATGAAGACCAGGCTTTTATAACGTTTGATGGAGAAACTTCTAAAACCATTTATGCCTTGATTAAAAATCCATGGCCGCCACTTGATTGGAAACTTGAAGGACTAAAACCAAAAAGACTACAACCAGCGACAGGGCTTAATGTATGTCCAATTTTGAAGGTTGCACAATCTGCCTATGTAATAGACACAAATGAGATTAGATTGACCTTCAGCTTTAACTACATCCTTAAAGTAAATATATTATTAGAAGTTTGTGAAGAGGTCAAAAAAATCTTTTGCGAATGGATAGACTATGAGTTTTTAAAGGAACCAGATGACATCGGTAAAACTCTTTACGAACTAAAAAAAGCCTGCTGTCAATTTTTATTTCCTTATCTAGAAAATCTAATAAAATCTACCTCAGAATACTTTATACCTTCTAAGTGGATTTAAAAAAATAAAACTGCAATTAGGGCTTTTGGTGAGACTGAAAATGACAATTTACAAAAAGAATTGAACAAGCAATTCCTAATGATCTTTTGTGTTGCGATAATGATAGTACATTTGAATACGTTGAGAAAATATTTGCAGAATTTGATTTGATACGAGAAAAATGGGAACTAGCGTTGCATACTGAAGCAGATTTAAATGAAATTTTGACCACCGCTTTTAACGATACTTTTGACGTTTCATCATCTAGTGTGGTAACAAAGTTTGATCTTGATAGTTCCCTACAGATTTTTATAGAATTACTTCCAATATTCGAATTCTGCAGATTTATATGCTACAATAGAAGTCATAATAACTTCAGTTTAAATTTTTTACCAGAAAGCACAACGTTAGATGTTGAGTGTATATTAGAGCAAGCTAAATACAGTACACAATTATATACATATTTAAATTGGATAATTGATTTAAATCAAACCTGTTCCGTTCCAAAGTATGAAATTAGGGATTTTGTGAGCTCAGAGTTATTTCAGACTTTTGTTACGATGGATATTCCTACATGTTTAAATGTACAAATTGAGTTTTGTACACAAGAATTAAACCATGCTAACACAGAAATTCTTTTTAATTTAATATCGACGTGTGTAAGCTGTCTTAAATCACTTGAAGCTATATGTAAAAATTATAATTTTAATTTGTTAAGAGATAATACTGTAGGTAATGAAAAACTCAAATATTATAAGCAGAAGAGAAATTTCATACTAGAAACAATCGAGCGTTTCAGGAAAACAGAACCTTTAGAAACAATTGAAGAAGTATCTGATGAAAACGATTATGATTCTTCGCAAACTCTCGTTAAACAGAAAGATTCGGAGTTGGAAGAAGACATTGAGATAATACAAACTCAAGATCAGACAAATTTTACGAGTATTTCTCAAGAAGAAAGTCAAACTGCTGCTAATGAAGAGGTATTGAAAAGACCTGTCTCTTCTCAACCATTAGACAGTTTTAATTTAGATAGCCACAAGTCTGATAATTCATTTAACGAAGATTTAGACGATCTTTTTTGTAACACATCTGAAGATGATAAGAACCGACTGGAATCTATTGATAAGTTAACTAATATAGATTCAGGGTTAAATAGTAAACCTGTTGCAAGTTTAAAAAATGCTACTAAGAAGAAGTCTAACTATAAAAAAGTAAAAACAAATATTATTCACGGTTAATTGAGCGGGATTAGACATGTTTCTTCGTGTTTGAGAAGGATCGGCTCGAGATTGAGAAGATGGCAATAAATTTACCTTCTTTTAGATCTTTTAAATCATAATGCCTTTTCTTTACCATTTTTCCGTCACCTAGTCTCACAATATACGAGTCGTTTTCACATCTCGCCACAATCTTCCCGAGTACAATAAATCTTCCTTTGTCAGCCTTTGCTTTAGTACCCAGATTTTCTCTTCTATCAATTCTCACGACTTGACCTTCATTAAATGTCTCTCTAAATCTTCTCTTAAACTGTCTCGCGTACTCTCCATTTTCATCATTTTCTATTGTAGTCTCCGCTGACTGATCTCTCCAAGCTTCCATCGGCGTACACTTTATTGCCGTATGTAATGAATCATTATATCCTCTAATAGCCTTCTCTATCTTTTCATCTAGTGTACCATCTTTCTGTTTGACTACTGCTTCTCTTATCGTTCGTATACACCTTTCGATTCGCCCACTGCTTCTATGAGCCTCTAATCCTACTTTTCTGTGCTTGATATCGTTTATAGAACACCACTTTTTAAACTCATTACTCACAAACTCTTTGCCATTGTCCGTTACATACTCCTCTGGAAATCCATCATCACGTATCCATCCCTGTAGCACTTCTGTTACAGCACTAGTGTCCTTAGATTTCAATCTCGAACCCCACAGCCTTCTTGTGAAGTAATCAATACCAACTAACACATATCTATCTTCACCACCTATGTCCATCAAATCCAAAGCAACTTTTTCAAGTTTTCTTCGTGTTACGACAAAATCACAACCACCTGTCGTCTTCCTATTATTGATATTGCAAATCTCACATTACTTTAAAACTCTATTTATATGATCTCTCATTCATGGCCAGTACCATCTTTCTTTTATATTATAATAGGTGCCTTTTAGACCTCTGTGATTTAGCTCTTCATGTACCTTTAATATTTCACCTTCCCTTTTGTCTTTGTCCAACATTTCCTTTACTTCTCCTGTTGAAAACTCCCAATACTTCTTACCATCTTTCTCGATCACGTGCTTCTTCTCTTTACCAAGCATTTGTTTTTCCACCAACTCATCCCTCTTCTGCTCTTTCCCTTTCTGTTCCTCTGCAACTTCTACGGACTCGTACTGTCTGCTCAGAGCATCAGCATCTGTCATTGACTCTCCTTTTACATACTCGATGGTAAAGTCAAACTCCTGGATCAACTCAATCCACCTATTTATTCTATTGTTGTTAAAGCAGGGCTTGTTTCGAATCTCTGCCAAGGCTTTGTGGTCAGGCATTAAATGAAATTTCCTTCCTCTTAAATCACTTTCGAATTTCTTTATCTCAAATACCACTGCCAACATCTCTTTCTCACTTATAGTGTATCTCTTCTCAGTAGATGTCAGCATCTTCGATGTTCATTGTATAGGGACCCATCTGCCTTCGTTGTCTTCCTGTAATAATATTGCTCCAATCCCTGAGTCACATGCATCTGTGCGCACTCTAAATGTCTTCCTAGCGTCGGGAATCTTCAATTTCTTCATATCCCTTAATCCTTGTTTTAAATCAATAAACGCTCTCTCCATGTCTTCTGTCCACTTCCACTTTACATCTTTCTTTAAAGACTCAGTAAGTCTAGCTGTCCTGTATGCATAGTTGGGAATAAAATCTCTAAACCAACCTGTTAACCCTAAAAATCTTCTCATCTCCTTCACATTCTCTGGTCTTCTATACTCTAATGTCTCCTGCCTCTTTATCTCATTCAGTCTAACATCTTCTCCGTTTATTGTTACCCCCAAAAGTTTTACTTCCTCTAGCTTGTATTGTATCTTCTTCGGGTTCGCTCTCAGACCGCTCTCCTTAAATCTCTTGATCACTTTCTCCAATAACTCGTCATGCGCATGACCATCTCTACCATGAATAACTATATCATCCATGTACACTTCTACACCCTTTCCTCTGAACTCATCTAACAAATTATTCATGACTCTTTGCATTATATGAGGCGAGTTTTTAAATCCCATTACCATGCTGTTCCACTCATAAACTCTCCCATTCACTTCAAATGCCGTTTTGTGCTTGTGATGCTCTTCTATCTCGACGTGATAAAAACCTTTTTTCAAATCTATCACTGTAGAAAACTTTGACCCCTGTGTAGCTCTAATTATGTCTTTTATCAAAGGTAATGCGTATGGATCTTTCTCTACTAACTCATTTAACGCCATTACATTGCTTACCAATCTTACGTCCCCATTCGGCTTTTCCAACGCTCGTATCGGGCTCCTCCATTCACTTTTAGATCTTCTTATGATCCCTCTACTTTCCAACTGATTCAGATACTTCTCGAACTTATCTCTTAGGTAATGAGGAATATTTTGACCTCTCTTTACAACTTTCTCTCCTTGTTTTGTATGTATGGGACATCTCTCTCCAGTCAAATATTTTATCTTGCCTTCCGATTCCTGTAGTACCTCTGGATATTTAGCAATTAATGCTTCCAACTTATTAACTACCTTAGTCCTCTTATTATTGTCTTTCTTCTCGAGCCCACTTTGTACATGCTCATCTTTATTTCTAGCTGGTGTCTGTCTCCCAGGGTGTTTATCAGTCATAATCTCGTCTTGTTCCTCTCTATGCCTATTCGGTATTTTCACCCTACATTCTCTGGCGTAATGGCCAAATCTATCACACATAAAACATCTGGTCTTTTCTCTAGCTAATCTTCTCTCTCTATACATTCTAAACTTTTGAGCTTGCTGTTGCTCTCTATACTCTTCCATCACCCTGTTGATAACCTCTTCATACATCTCTTGTCTTTCTATACGATCTTTTTCCTCCATCTCCTCGCTCTTCGCTTTCCTCTGTAAAAAACGTAGCATTTCCTCCCATTCTTTCACACCCGAATAAAATTTTTCAAAAATAAAATCCTGTAAATCTGAAGATGCAACTTCCAAAACTTGTCTCACCTCGACTCTCTCAACCTCCAACATAATTCTCAATCCCTTATCTATCCTTACTGCCTCATCTTTCATAGTTCTAGCCGCTTGACTACGGGACTCGCTTGTTTCCCTCTTCATCCTTGTGTTCGCCATGTTAAGCATTTAATAACTTAGGGGTTCAAACCCCACATTTTATAATCATGTAAGGGG
Organism: Andricus inflator; assembly: GCA_900474215.1. Classification (NCBI taxonomy): domain Eukaryota; kingdom Metazoa; phylum Arthropoda; class Insecta; order Hymenoptera; family Cynipidae; genus Andricus; species Andricus inflator. The sequence continues at coordinate 10,670 of UWNZ010144920.1, forward strand.
GGTCCATTTAAAATTTTCAATGCGGGCGTATTTTTGCAAAGCGGGCGTATTTTGGGAAGCTACCTATTGTAGTATTTAGTTACCATACAAAATTGTGTATCGTAGTACAATTTGGTCTTATATATGAACAGAGACATTTGTCTGCATAGCACATCTAACTTTAGAATCAAATACTCTATGGTGGTATCCCCGGGTTGTAGCTTCCTCTTGTTAAAAAGGTGTATTTGGATATATTTATAGGGAAGATAGCGGTTTACTATTTACTCTGCATATCCCTATGCATCAGCTTTTGTTTAAAGCTTCTAATAGTCTTTTTAAAAGGACTTATTAGACGACGAGCGTAAAAAAAGCGAATGTTTTCTCCTGCTATTAAACCATATTATGTGAAAAATTATATCTCGATGTAGGGATTACTAAAGATCTTTTTATTATCTGGTTTTTGGAATAACTCATAGTCTAGTTTCCCTTCTCTATCGACCTTTCTTTTCAGAAAGATCCTTAGATCCAGGATTGCTGAATGTGTTTTCCATTTAACATATGTGAACTTAAATAATAATCGATGTATGTAATCAAGTACTTTTAGAAGTTCTCTTTAAAGCCAATAGATATTTTTTTGGTTTAGATATCATTAAAGAGAAAGGCCTTATTGACCTATCACATATTTTGACTTCACGGTATGCCATTATAACGTTAGTGTAGGCAGAGGCGACGTTACTTAATATGACAGTGCCCTGTAACTGCTTGTATACGTTTTTGATGAAGTCAAAGGTGGTTGTTCTGTAGAGCCCACTGCAACAACTATTTTAAGAAAAAAGATATACATTGTGCTTCCTTTTCCATAAAGGGCTAAGTAAGCTGATACGCCATTTATACGGTCGTCGTTTTTGATATTAGTATACATTGACACTACATCTATTGATAATATATATGATTCTTTTGGAATAATATATTGTCCATTTCCTAAACTACACCCAATAAAATTTTCACAATCCATGGATTTTTCTTACAAATGGCCCCTATATGTTGTTTTTACAAATGCTCGTCTCTGTTTAAAGCCAATTATATTTTGGCACAATAGGTCTACTAGAGACTTGATTCTTGTTAACCTTAGGCAGTATGATGAATTTAGGCATACTAAATGCTAGATGTTCCACCTTTTTCCAGCTAATACTCGTTATGGGAAAGTGTAAGAGAACCGTATAAGGTCCAAAGCAATCTTTTCCTTGTCAGGCTTAGATTAGACATAATGATCTGTCTCTAAGTTTATCTTTACTCGCATTTTGTACCAAGAATGATTCAATATTGTTAGCCCTGGATTTTTATCAGCTTCTTTGACGATAAAGTTATTGTCAGATACAAGCTTTGCAAAGTCTGTATTTCCATTTGTTAATACGACTTTGTTTTCTCAAAGAACTTACTGAATGATCTTGTATATTTAGCGGATAAAGAGTCAATGTACGACATGTACGTTTGTGGTAGCCTCTTAACCATTGACCTCTAGACGTTATAGAACTTTATTATAGAAACCACTTCTTGGGCTAAAAAATGACATAACTAATTCCTAGTCTTATTATACATTGTATAGAAGAAGGATTTAAATCATAGAAATGTTGTTAAAAGGAAAAGCTTTGTAGGTTTATTCCTATAATATAAAATAAGAGTTGGCAATGATTTGTTACCTTTTTTTAAAAAAATGAGAGCTAAACGTTTTATTGTTATTTCCTCTGGATTAGAAGGTATGTGCGGTGTAATGACACCATGATTATTTTACCATTACGTTTATACTCTTTCCTAGTTAGACTAGACATTTGGTTGTATTTCAGCTTTCAGGGCTTTTAGTCTTATTTTCACTAGTTTCGACTTGAGCTGGTCGTTTTACGTCATAGTAAGCTAATGCAAAGATGGAAGATTTTTGTATTG
>UWNZ010145575.1:6038-18780 GCA_900474215.1 Andricus inflator
AAAAGTGAGGGGTCACTTCCACTTTTCTTTATATACTAGGTCAAGTTCACCTGAAAAGTGGCACGCACTCTCCACCGTTAACACCTTTCCTAGGTTAAGAACCGAGATTCTCGTCAAGGTGAAAGAAAAAAAAGGATAAAGAAAGTGAGAAGGGGATATACACAAAGAGGAGAGTAATGTCTGGGGTCCCGTAAGGATATAAGATTGTAAGTGCAAGAGAGAAAAAGGTAGACCGCAAGAGGGAAAGAGGTTGTTACAAGGAGGTAGAGGACCGGAACGAATGGTTGCTTGTTGGTGTTGGTGAAAAATAAAACTAGACGGACCAAACACCGTTAGAGCGTTCACTCGTTCAGTGGTTCCTTTGACGTATGTTCCCCATCTCTAAGCCCTAACCATTCCAACTCTGAAGGCGAGGCTGCAATGCCCCTGAACTTGGTTCTCCACAGGGTCGCCGTTGACCTACTTTCTGGGTCTCTATATATATATACCCACTCGGCAAATACTTAATAAATATTGTACTACCTGCTCGTTCCGATTTTGAATTCTAAGAATAACAAGGATGTCCTTTCATATCATCCCAACATTAAAAAATGGGATACTTCCTCTACTTTTTTCCTTCTCGAATGCTCCATTTCAGAACGGTATTTAATGATGCCAATATTGATGAGTGATCTTTCAAGGAAAGAATGGTCAAGATTAAGAAAACACCCCAATATCACTACCTTAACGAATGTCCTATTTTTAGCGATATGGAATAACGCGTATCTTGATGAATGCTTCGTATAAACTCTTTCAGATAAAACACCTATCATTCTGTAATTAGAGAGTCTTATTACCACTGTTATTATTACTGAATTTAAATGAGGAAGTCAAATGAATTTTACATGAGATTGTCATTTAAAAAACATAAACATCAGAGAGACATCGACCAGACTGCTGTTTTCTCATACAAAAAGATAAACCTGATAGTGGAACTCTTTAAAAAAAGAAAAATCTACAAATACAAATCAACATTCTTCATATCCAAAGACATATTCTATACTATAAAAATAATGACAGATAACTAGAATTTTTTTCAAAAAAGCAAGTATTGTCCTTCAGAGGTAATGCAGTAATAAATAATTAGTTTAATTAAGAGCGAGTCCTTCGGGCGAAACGTTGTTACGATTGGCAAAGAAAACAGTCATGGGTGGAAGGTGAATATGTAACATGCATATCTAACCTTCTGTTAGCGCACAGGATCAAGAGCAAATTTTGTCGAATGGTAAAACTTGTCCTTGAACAATCTAACTAACCTAGCGTAAACTATTTCTGGCCTAGACCAGTCACCTTGCATCGGCTTTGAAACACGATCAAGCGATAAGACGACGATGATTATCATCCTTAGGTTCATCATTACCTTAATCGTCATCATCATCTTCGTAATCATAATCCGTCAGATCTTGCCGTTCGTTTTTCTCTCAGCCTTCCTAATTTTTTTGCAATAATAACCGATAAGGAGAAGTAATTAAGATTCTGCATCATGCGGATGCTGAACAAATATTTGATAGTGCTCAAACAGGTTTTCTGGCCAGGAAGCGCGCCAGGTTGTGTGCGCGGGGCAAAAGCGAGCAAAAGTGATTTGTGGTCGAAACTTTAATTAATTTAAGAGTGAACCTCATGGATCGAATATACGTTCTTACAACATAAATATTACTGATCCAAGAAGATAGTCTGATAGATTCTTATATGGTGGAAAAATGTTAGCATAGACATTGTAAGGATTCTATTTGTAAAAAGAAATTTTTGCATAACTTTCTCAATAGATGGTCATGTTATTGTTAGATTGCAGTTGTGTTAGACAAGTCTTCCTCGTTCTCAATGATCGCAACTAAATAGGAGGTGGAATAATTATTACGAGTGCATTACTATCACTCGACATCGAACTCCGACACCAACAAGCGAGGGTCCAGTTAGACTGTGTCACTCTCATTGGATTAGACACAGTTAAAGCAATGTACAGTACTGGATAATCATTAGTTTATATAACGAGTCACTTCCCGCGGCCACGTGATTTTCTCGTCAAGGCGATCCACTCACAACCACCATCACCACGATCAACTCCTCCTACTGCATCCTGTATCCAACGGCATGGATAACGGGGTGCCTTTGTCCCGAACAATTCTTAGATTAGCTCGTCAAACGACGTCGAGGACGTCGATCGAAGCCCAACCTCCAGAAAAGGAAAAAAATAAGGAAAAAACTGTTGCTGTTTACTAAATTTCTTTTCCTTTATATACTTAGCTATTTTGATTAACTTGTGTGAAATTTTAAAGAGGTGTATCTATCACCAAGAATGTTTATAGTTTTTATTAGATTATAATTCTTTTCCCATTTAGGATTTGTACTAAGATTGTTTCCTTCAAAGTGTATCTATCGGGAAAACCTACTTAGACACCTCTGCTTTATTAATATAAAGAGAATCTTCGATTACACGAGAGTTGCTGATGATCGTTGGATTTTATGATTAGAGACGATGTCATAGACCAGTTTAAACCTCCACAAGGATGATCGACCTGCAGTCCTTGAACGGTGACACAATTTTTCTGGGATCCTCAACCTCGTCAATGGTTCATTTATCATAATGCGAGTTCGCATCCATTCGAATTGCTGAGGGAATAACTACGTCAGAAGTTTAATAGAAGTACACCGATAATGGAAAAAAAAACAAATCACAACAAGGTAATATTAACTTGTTCTGATCAGGGTCAACTCTTTTGGAACCTTATTAACTGCAGTTAATATTAATTAAAATCATAACTTCGAGAATGTACTGCATGAAAGTTGCCAAGTATATTTTCGTAATCATAAGACGGTTTCTTTAATCTTTAGATGGCGGGGGTGGTTGAAATATCGAACACCTGTCAGGTTGGGGACTTAAAGTGAGTTATCCGTTCAAATTATATATAAAATTTGGGCCAAATGAAAACTCGATTTGAACCAAAATTTTCCCGTCCTCTAAACTAAAGGTTAAGATCCTGACTAGACTTAGATGAAACTATTTGGGGTAGATCAAGATTTTTTAGATCAGGAGTTTCTGCTTGGTCATCTTCTCTCTGACGGACAATGGATTGAAGAAATTGAAAGAACAACTTGTTTTTAAAACAATACAAATCAAACATGAAGTTTTTCTTAAGAAACACGAATTTAGCTAATTTACAAGATGCTGATTCACAAATCAGATTCCTTTAATCATAGAGACTTTTTCCTACCCTTTTTTATCCGTTTTTTAGCGGTAGAAGAAGGTCCCAACAAGGGTTCTTCTATGTGGCGGAAGACATCTATGCTTAAGGTGGAATAGAATGTTGGTGGGTATAATGGAACGTTAAAGAAATAACCCGGGAGAAAAGAAGAGAGACAAAGTGATGTGGTGATAGGGAATGGCAATAGGGTGAGGAAAGGGGGAAAGGGTAGGAAAGAGAGAGAGAGAGCGAGAGTGAGTACTCTGATCGTGCAGCTCGAATGGTAGCCTTAGCTAAGCAAAGGTGGTCTTACCGTCGTGGTGTAAATGCCACTGGTTGGCATTATCGTAAGTCTTGCCGAGCTAGACCTTCGATGCATGGAACATTGGAGCATCCAAGATGCTGACTGCCAACCGCGAATCGAAACTCTATCGTTCGTCTACTCCACTCGCTCACGAAGACATCGTCAGTCTTTGGCATTTCCAAGACAGAAGTACGAGCTGATCGAACTGAGAGCAAATGTCCCTGACCCATTGACCCTTATGGCGACAAGTTGTCCCAGCGCAAAGTGGAAAACGCTGGCGCATCACGACGCTCGTTACGTCGACCTTTACGAAAATGACTTGACCTTTTGGTACAATCAACTGTGTGCAGTGCTATCGGAGATTCCTCTCGCAACTCGAGAGTTGCAAAGATCGCTAAATCTATAACAACTTGGTGGTGAAAGAAAAATGTGGGAAATCCTTGGACATTTGAAAGTTGGGACTTATGTGAGATCTTGTGGATGGGAAAGTTTGAATTTGGTTCGAGATGAGAATGAAAGTGTTCAAACTCACTTTCTGCTTAGGGGAACCATCCTCATTTGTGGGATGTATTTATAATATTTAAATTTGATTCAGAATTATAAATTAGGACAGTTATTGAATGATGAATTAATTCATTTTGTAATAACAAATAAACGAGATAATAAAGTTTCCTTATGGACGTTCAAATATATGCCTAATTAAACTTGTGAAAATAAAGATTAGATAAGACACAAAAAAGTCAGGTAAGAAGTAAAAATATTTAATCATGAAAATCGTTTTTAGCGAATAGCACATATGCTATCAATGCCAATTACGACATTGTGCTCTTGTGTTGTTACTAAAAGTGTTTTACTTTTCAAATCACCTTCAAGTTGATAAAAAGTGAACCACAGTACAATTACTGCGTGACTGAATTTGAGTCCTTGAATGCAGTGTGAGGAATAGCAGAATATTGACTCTTGTTAGAAAATAACTTTTATCGATTTCAAAGACCTTGTGCAATTTGTGGACGGTCTCTAATTGGGCAAATCTCTTCGGTGGAATTTTGAATAAAAAAGCATAAAACGAAAGTAAAGGGTATCCTCCCACAGCGGGAATTAAAGAACGATTTATCTATCAGCTGACAAGAGGGGAATTAGGATCACAAACGTCTTCGCCGGCAGTCTTCGGCGGCGACTTCTTTCCATCATGGTCTTTTTCTACGTCACTTGGCTTGCTGATGCCGGATTGCGAGAGCTTCTCCTTCTTCGTTGCCTCTTTTTCCCTCGTTCTTAGCTTCGCTTCGTTCTTCCTTCTCTACTGTTCTTCACTTCTTTGCCTTTTTCTGATACTTGTCTTTTTTTCTCGCCCGGGAGGTTCGGAGGTTCGTTCACCTCAACTACGTCTAGGCCCCTTGAGCTCCTAAGGGGGCTGCCGTGGGACCTAATTCTCGACTGACCAGAATTTAATTTAAAATTCCTCCGATTCCCATTTTACTTGCACTTCGACTTCCCCTAAAAGCCTGCACCTTCCCAGCCTCAATCCTCAGCCACCTTAGTCTCATAACTCTTCTACCTCTTCTTTGTGTGTCCTAACATTTTCGGAGTTAGACGTCATCTTTTCAATTCTCGGAACATGGTATCCAAGACCCAACGCATTAACTATTCATGGACAAATAAAAAGGATTCGATACTCGCTTAAATGCTGGCTTGTGCCGAATTTCTTCCCGCGAAAGAGAGAATTTAGTGGCACCAGGACTCCTTAAATCGGTGCATCAACTCCTTATGTTCTCATGCAGAACCCCATATCCCTTCAACATTCCTATCACGTCTCGACTTGTGATTCTCTTTCGTATTCACTCGGAATTTAAACCTACAATCTATGTATCATAGAAAAATTGTTATGTAAGCAAATACCATAGATGTATTAATCATGAGCCAAAACAGTCACTTGGATTTGTGGTTTGACTAGTTTAAGTGCGTGAGGTCAGTGCGACTTCATTTCACTTTTCAGAATATTTAAAGAATACTTCAGGGAATATTGTCAGAAACACTTACAACTACAGAAGCATTATTCGAAATTCGGACTCAGTTTAAATTTACAAGTGTGGGATTGTAAAGAGATCTTTAAAAGAGCCTCCGGCAAAATGGGCTCCAAACCAATTTTAACGAAACAAGCACCAATCGACAAAGCTACTCCGAGATATTTAAACTTTTGGACTCTCTTTGTGCTGAGGCCTTGTTGTGAAAATGAAACTCGAGTAATCACCCTTGCGAAAGTTTCGGATCAGAACTCTTTCTAAACCAATCCGAAATGTATATTCAATCTAATCCAAATAAGACCAAACCAATCTGAAGGAAGTTCTAATCTGAAAAAATCACAACAAATCCGACTTTGGAATGAAACTAATTGCAACATTTTTGTTACAATCAATGATGAAAAACGTAATTTGCTCTATTCGATGAAAACATTTTGTAGGGACAAACCATTAAATCTTACGTGACTTAAAAAGTGTTCGTATTATTTTAATTGGGTTTAGGGGTGGTTTATTCACGTAAAACTTTTCATCGAATACAGAAGAATCCATCTTCGTGGAGCTCTCTCCACTCTTTAAATTGTTTTTCCACAGATTAACAAAGAAAAGTTTTTTTTCCTTTTTTGTTCTACTACAAAGTATTTTAGGATTATGAAAATTGGATGAAGAAATCCAGATATCTTCCTTGTAAATAAGATAAACTAATTCCTGCATGACGTATTAAAATCGGTTGGGAGCCCAATTTCACACGTATTTGGCCAGAGGCTCTTTATAATCAATACTTAATGCAGGAATTTTAACCTACGGTTTATAATTTTGTAATGATTATGCTAATATTATTATAAAAGACTCACATTGTTAGAGACGCTTTTTGTGTAACACGTATAATTATATCTTATGATCACGCATTCCATGAATAAATCAATAAGTCACCTAATATGAAAATTATATGCAAAATCAAAAGGTTTAATTAAATGCAGAACAAAATTTTTATATAATATTATGTTTATTGAATTTAATACATTATTAAAATTTGACTACTATTAAAAAACTATTTATTACTTCCAAAAATACGTAACGTATTTTTTGAACAACCCCTAATCAAAGAATAAAAATCACCCGATTTTGTAAATTTATAAAGAATCAATCTCTAAATATAAAGAATTATGTATGCAAAGAATATTTAAATATAAGTTTAAAGGAAGTATATAATTATCTGAGAATAAAAAAGTAGAACTCTAAAAGTGAAATCCAGTAATCCCAAACAGAAACCGATCGTATGTAATAATCATTCGGACAGAAGTTTGTTGACCGTTGGGGTCATCGACTTCATCCTCTTCAATTCATGTTTACGTTCATTCAATGTAATTTCTCGAGTTGAAAGTGGTAATATTAAAATTTCCAAGTGAATTTAGAAACCCTATAAATGTACCTCGTGAATCTTCTTCTTCACATGTAGTTCATAATACTGTCTCGACTATTAATATTGCGAATGGGCGTCTGCAGAAATTTGAGGAGGGAGAGTTCAATGAACTCAGATATTCTACCAGGGACAGGGAGGGCATGAGAAACTAGTATGCAAATTTACTACTGAAAAAATAAGTGCAGATCTACTCAAAATGAACTCTATCTACAATTATTCTAATTAATATTGCTTTCACTTTTCGATAATTACTATAGTAAAATTCTGATGAAACAATCAATAAAATCGAGAGATGGAGAATCGCGATGTAATGCATTTTATTGAAAACAAACTATATTTCAATAAGAGAAATAATAATCAATTTTGTTAAGTCAATTTATGTGGTTTGCTACCCAAAAAGTCACCGAAGGGAGCACACAAATTTGGAAAATAATCTTTCCAGGAAAAAAGGACATACAATCTTTATTTTCTCTTTTATTTTGGTAAGTATTGAAAAGGGATGATATATAGAAATGAAATGAAATATAATCTTAGGGGTATTAAAACGGCAGCAATGAACTGTAGGCTAGTGAAGGGGAAGAAAGAGAGATGGGTGAGGGGGTGGGGGGGGGGAGTAAAGAGAAGATCACGCGTGACCTAGGACAACATACCTCGAGATCTGCATGCCAATCGTCTATCTCTCTCCTACATTCTAACTGCCCCTTCCTCTCTTTCGCTCTCTTTCTCTATCAAGTCCCTCTCTCGCTCTCTTTGTAATATAGGCGGATCGAATTGAAAACTCATCCGGGGTGCTATGACGCATTGAAGATACTAACTTTAGATCACGTGCTATCGACCTGACAGCAAGTTTTGGCAGCTCCCAATCGTCTCCCTCGTGAGACGCATACCAATCACGATTTCGGATTTGAATTTGGAAGCAAGTCGTGCATATGCCTCTACGTGCACATGTGCGGATAAGCACGAGAGCGGGTTTTGAACTTTTTGTAGGGACGAAAAACTGATAAGGACTTTATTTGGTTTTCTTGTAACCTTGAGATGTTACAATGTTTTAAGGACTTTCTTTCCAAGGGCAGTAATAAGAAAAGTTTTAAATAACTTTTAGAATTTGATATTTGAAATGTCAGTTCTAAGTGGTCCCACAATTGTGAGCGGTAGGATATGTTCCAAATAGGAAATGCATAAGGTAATAGAGGTTGCTATAACACCTGAAGTTGCAGATGCATGAAAAAAATCATTAAAAGTTGTATCAGCTTCTAAATATTGTAGATATATTATTGTGGCATCAGGCCTTCAAGTACTGTAGCAGTACCAATTGTTGATGTCACTCTTTAGATTAGATGATTGTGAGAAAACTCTACTAAGTTCGTCCTAGCAGTTCTAATACGATTCGTTAATTAGATCCACGAAAGTTACTGTAATTAAACCAAGAGTAACCAATTGACTCTTTGCAAACCTCACCCATGTTTTCGGGAGCCTTTTCGGATGTAGGAATGCGTGATGAAAGAAAGAGATATTTGAGTATCGAGGTTTTCCTTTTTCCACAAAAGTAAAGGGATCCTCCACGGCGATCAAGGAAGGAGCTGTAGTGGCTCTTCGAGCCAACGATCGTGTGGCTTTGCTTGTGTGTATGTGTGTTTGAGAGAGAGGGGGAGAGAAAGAGAGAGATAAATATTGAGAGAGTGAGAGAGAGGGAGGGAGGAAGAGAGTGAGAAAAAGAGAAAGAGAGACGGAGGAACCCACGAAGCAAACGAACGAGAGAGCCGGCGGATGCCCAAAACTCAGGTGGTGTCAATGAACCCTGCCATGTGAGGAGTTGAGAACTGCTTGCTACCCACTATCGGGGTCTTGTCTTTCCCATGGAGCCGAGACTAATTTCGTGCCTTTACGAGAGCGCCAAGTGGCAATCGACGAATAGTGAAGATCCTCGGAACGCGAATCTCCAAAGAAGAGGAATCTAATTCTCATTCAGGAGGTTAATCCTTAGATCCTAGTCAATGTAATGCGAGCAACAACACCGATACCGGTCGATGATCGTATCTACACCTGGTCACACCTGTTTAGTTGCGTCCTTAAATACACCACTTGACGATCTTGAATTAATCCCTGATCGCTTATCATTGATATTACCAATGAGTCATAATCAAATCGGAATTCAGAGTTCATAATTTATAAAATAAAATACAATATGATGTCGACTTCTAAAACTGTAGATAATTCAAAATCGGACAATATTATAAAGAGTGCGATGGTAATTTTAATTCAGGCGCAATCAAAAGAACTTAAATGCAAAGTATTTCTTTAAGGAATTTGAAGTGAATCCAAATTAAATGTGAGTAGAATTAACAGTGAATTAAAGGGCAGCTAACTCAATTCATGATTTATTAATTCAGTTGGCAAAACAGCGATAGTAATAATTGAATTGCAGAAAATTCTACTGAATTTTAACGAAATCAAGTTCATTCAGGTGTATTCTACTAAATTCGAATTGAATTCCATCAAATTCAAATAAATTATAGTAGACTTAATTCAAGAGAACTGAAACTAAGTAGATATCTTCTACTCTTCTTGTCACCTTGCTGATTATCTCATGAAGCAGATTTTCTTAAATCTGCTATTTATAAATTTCCTCTGGGTCTGGGACGGAAGCTTATAAGAATTAAATTTCATCTCACGTAAAAACTTATCTTGTGTCAAAAATACTGCAGACACAAATTTCCCAAATCATGGGACCACAAACCACATTTGTTGTGGTTATCAATTAATACATTTTTAAATACTGCGAAACATTTCTCAGGTATCCTCAAATTTTTCTTCTTTGCTCACAATATAGTGTAAGTGGTCACGTGCGGGTCAGCGAATCTTTAAGCCTTCCCTTCAAGCAATGGGAGTAAAAGAAGAAGAGGAAGAGAAGCGAAGGTGATAAAGGTGAGACAGCTGCTTCCGAATGAGAAACTCAAGCATGCAACTTCCAAGGCCAATAGAAAAAGAAGTATTTAAGAAGCTTCCATGATGTAAGACTTCCAAAATATGATGAGAAGGCAGAAATGCTAACGTTGGAAACCTTCCAAGTGTCGTAGAGTTTAAATTTTAATTTCCGATTCATTTAATTTCACGAAGATAAGATTAAAATGAGTTCCGGGCAAAAGGACAGGAAATATTTATTCCCGGAAGCATTTCATGTAGTTTTTCGTAAATTCAAATCGAATTCGTGTTAATTAAAGGATTCATCATCAAAATTCAAGGCAAACTCAGCTAAATGCAAAGTAAGTTTGGCTTAATTTATTCTTTATCCAAAATTTGTCTGAAATCCAGGTGAAGTAATTCTGCTGAATTCGAAGTGAATTCAAATACTCTGATGAAATCAACTGAAGTTAAGCTAATTTAAAGTGATTTTATCTCAAATAATTTAAGTGTGATAAAACTAAAAGTGAATTCAAGTGTATGCAACATCGTTTCACTAAATCAATTGAAACTTGAAAAATCAACCCAATTACAGTTTCAGGACAATTCGATGCGGATTGATTAAAACTAAATATAAGTATACGCAAGTTCATAGTTAATCAATTTAATTGAAGAAAATGTCACATAAATTGAAAAACAGTAACTTCAATTAATTCCAGTGAAATGAAATTATAAATATTATTCAATAAAATTCAAGTGAATTCCTGATTTTAACGAAATTGCAATCGAAATCTAGTGAATCCCAGAGAATTTAACTGGATTTTTGGCGACTTGATTTTCCTAAATTGACATTGCAACCAAAATTGTTTGAATTCGAAGTGAATTCAACTGATGTCAAATAGATTCAAGATAAATTTATGGCACTAATTTACCTTCATTCAAACTGTGCCCAAAGTAATTTCAAGTGAATGTTAAAAGACTTCAAGTGATTATAATCAGGTTTTAATAAAATTAAAGCCAAATTAAATAAAATTAAAGAAAATCAACGGAATTTTGTTGCAGTTAACCAAACTAATTTCCCACCAAGTCAGCTCAAGCAAAAATAAAGTCAAGTACGATCCACAATATCCAAAATAAAATCACGATAAATTTAGCTAAACGATAAGCAAACACAATTCAAGCGAACTTTGCTGACAGATTTTACATTTCAATTTCCGGTTCCAATTCTCCAACTTAAGAATGACATGACACCCGACCAAAGGGATAAGAATTGTTAATCTTCGGAGCAACACATTACAGAGCTGTACTGCTTAAATTATACAGGTTAGAAAGAGAGGCACGTGGGTAATAATTCACCTCCAAGGTTGAAAATATCGAGAAACAGCTATAAATACTCGGCTATTAGACATCGATGAAACTATCAAGAGACGGATCTAAAAGAGCGGGGGTGCTAAAGAAAAAAAAAAACAAGAAAAAGAAAAAAACAAGACAAAAAGATAAAAAGTGGATAACTTACCTTGCGTGCAAGTGATGGTATCGCTTCATTGGCGATCTATGATATCAGGAGGTCTGTGTCTTCCCTTTCTGATGTGGATGCTCCAAATGCATCTTCTCAGGTTGGATGAGGAAGTTTCCTCTTTTCCTCTCACTGATCTCGCCATGATTTTGGTGAACGGAACGTCATGGATCTTATAACAGGTTCTCCACGTTCTCCAGTTTCTTCCAGAGGGAAGAGACCGGCAGCCTTCTCGTGACCTTGAAAAGAACTTTAGCACCTTCTTTCCACTTGCTTCCTCTTCCGGAGCCGGCGTTTAAGCCTCTTCAGTCTTCCTCAGTAGGTACCGGTAGGGTCCAGTCCAGCCATCTTGGTAATTTCTAGTACAGCAGAAAGCTTACAAGGAGACGAGGACTCTTCTCGCGAATTTTCTATAAAACGAATTTTTCAGTAAAGACCAGTGGGGTCGAGTCCACATGCCATGTTGAGAGAATCAGTCTGTTTGACAGCAGAAATAAAAGTTTCCTGACTGTACAAATTAGTTGGGTCCAATTTTCCAGGCATAATACAGCAGAACAAGAAATTTCACTAGAACTTGCGAAGCCCGAAAAATGTTCGTTGGACTCGGGTAGACTTTGATTTGAATAGGATGAGTCCTTGTGGCAAAAAATTGGACAATTGTTGTGATGTGTTTTGAATGTTAAGAGAATTCACACAATACGATCGTTTGAAGCTACCGGAAACGAATGAAACGAATAGCTTCTGCGCGCGTGACCGTGCCCCACAGAGCTCTGACAGCACCACAGCGAGTGGCCTCTCTTAAGTCGCGGGGTATCCCCACCGCCCAGAGACAAGACACACCGGATTGGCTGCGGCTGCCGGCTCCAATAGAATCGCCGGCTGAGCTTTCCGAAATTCTACCCTGCGCGTGCCACCAACCCCCAATTTGTAGGGGTGCGTCCTCGGCAAGTAAAGTCGCAATGGATGCATCGTAAGAAGGACAAGCTGCATTTCGCGGTGAGTGAAGTGCAGCTTGCTATGCAAAAAAGTTGTTATATGCTGTGAAATGCAGTTTTCGATTTCTGGAATCGTATTCTTTTTTATATTTAACAGCAAATCATTCAATGACAAGAAAATTGAAATATTAACTATTCAACTTGAACTTCAATTACTTCAGTTGCAACTTTATGCAATTAAATGTGTTATTGAACACAAAGGGCGAATCAAACGCATCTGGCAATTGTATTTCTGTATTTTTTACTATAACTTTGCTTCCTCATAGAGGAAGCTTTGTAATGGTAACATTTTCAAAAATCTCCAAATTTATTTAATTAACCCTTCCTCAATTAAAAAATATCTAATACAATGTTCTAAGCAATCGTC
>UWNZ010145882.1:0-10395 GCA_900474215.1 Andricus inflator
ACTTTCGGAAGCACTCTTTAAAGTCACCTTCGGAATAGCTAACAGCTGCTCCGTCGCATTCTGTTTTATTTACCTACGTCTTGAAATATTTGTCCTTTTGGCGGATACTTCAGTTGACAAAACAGCCAAAAATCACAGGGAGCCACGTCAGAACTCTGTGGGGGCTGCAGAAGTTGTGTAAGCCTTTGTTTCACCAGAAACTGCTGAGTAAGCTGCGATAAATGTGCAGGTGCGTTGTCATGGTGAAAGACCCATTTTCCAATATTCTGAAAATTAAGCTCAAAATTTCCATTAATTAACACTCCCATTCGCTTCACATTTTGAGGTGTTTTGGCTGTTGCGGGCCTGTCAGAGCGAGGGTCACTATCCACTTATGTACAAGCACTTTTAAATCGCCTGAACCACTCTTTGATTAAAGTGTCACTCATAGACTCTTCACCATATACTTTCTAAATCATAACGATGGCTTCTGAACATGAATGACCAATTTTTTGGGTAAATTTAATGTACACTGTTTGCTCGTTCCGTTCCGTCATCCTGAAATGCGGCGCGTACGTGGTCAGCCGTTTACGTTACTGCGTACAGAATCGATTAATGATTCGCAAGTCCATATCGCTTAGTATGGGGCCTCACAGATGTCCCATCTCAATGGTAAATACTTGTTTTCGAGAATAGCATAAGTAGGTGAAACGTTAGAGTAGAAGATCGGATACTTTCCGGATAGACCTGGTATGGCTTGTTTAATTGGATAATTTCAATTCGTCGGCAAAGAGTCATTATTCAGAGTGCATTGTTTACTATCCTAGTGTTCGCTTTTGTGAATGAGAGTGTGTGAAGGTGTCCATTTACTACGAGAGCAACCACGCTTTACGCAATCCGATCATATTCGTTCAGAGGAAAGAGAACCGGATGACGTTGCACGAACTGCAGTCGCATTTCGAGTTCCGGTTAACACTCCAGATGAGAGAGGAAATGAGAGAGCGATGTAGATTAAAGTATAGATAGAGATAAAAAATATAAATAGAGATGAAAATGGTAAAAGAGATTGAAAGAGAGAAAAAAGAGAGTGATAAAAAAATGTAGCATTGACGCTTATTTCCCGAAGGACCAATAGCTTCGTCAGAAGGCATTGTTCTGAAATTGTATCGGGTGGAACTTTAATTATCGGTCTTAAAAGCATAGAAGATGATTGTGATTGATTGGCAGACAATTGCAATTAAAATCGAAATAGAATCACTTCAGTGGAGTCTTTGTGATTTGGAATCATCATCTCTGTTCTCAGCACAGTGCTAAAGAGCTGATTCAATTCAATTAAAGTTAAAATTATAAAATTCCAATCAGTTGTCCTTCCAGGAACAAAGGATTATTGAAAAACAATTAAAATTTGATTACGTCAATTTTTAAAGATTTTGTGTAATAAAGAAATATATTTTTAATAATATCAACCTAGCGAAAAGATACTTTTTAAATTTTATTTAAAAAGAGATCTTTTACAGATTATTGTGAATATATGATATTTGAGCCTCATGCGAATTTAAATTAAAAAATTCTAAATCAATTTCGACAGCAATAACTTACAATATACTGTTTTCAAAAGTAGCCGCTTGTATGCGCAATGAAACGGTTCTTACGACAGGAATATTTTGCTTTTACATAATTTCTAACTAAATATGCGGCCTGAAGCGCCTCGCACATATTTGAACTTCTTATTTAAATCTAGAGACGTATTTTTTTAAGAGAGATGTGTTATTATTTTTTTCTGGTTTCAGCAGTGAAAAATTTTAATATTTTACAGCATGATAAAACTTTATGAAGTGCTTTAACGAAAGCTCCATTTTTCGGAGCTTTCAATATTATGCCTGTTTTAACCAACTACTTTAGTAATCATTTCTATTAATAATTATTGAAAATTAACTCTTGTGCAAATTTTAATCATTCAAATAGTGGTGGTTTAATTTCTACTCATTTACTTGGAAACTAAATTTCAACTAAATTAATCAGTGGACTATGACTATAGGTTATTAGAAAAATAATTAGGATATTCAGCTATAGAAAAAAGGGGGACAAATAAGGCCGATTGATGGGCTTTTGATTAGGGCTCTAATTTTTAACTTTATTAGAACGAAAATTGTAAGCTGATTTTTCCAGAAGTGGTTTTCGTCTTTAGTTTGGTTGCGCGTAATATTCAAGAATTAAACAATATAATAACTTACAAAGTGTCTCGTCGAGCCGAGATTCAGGACCAATAGACGCAGTCATTAAATTTTATTGATCAAATTTTAGTACATATTGTTATCTATATTACACTTAAATTACAATATTTGTGAAGAAAACTATACCTTTCAAAGTGAGTAAGTCTATTTAGCATATATTTTAAAATAATTCATTATATATTTCATATTGAGCTCTAAAATATGCTTCCGGAATGTTTGAACAGCTAAACATGGTACAAAGGCATTTTGTGGACACTTAATGTAATTTTTCTCGTGAATTGAGATTATAAAATCAAGCTTTTGTTTTAGTATGCATCATGTTATGAGACACTAAAAGGAGGATTTGTGCCGATTTTTTCTGCAAAGTAATCAATAGATTTGATCCGTAGAGAATTTCCCACATAACCTGCAACAAAAATAAAACTCATCTTTCTTTGTGTGTCTATACTTTTCTAATAATGTCACCCACAAAGCACGGATATTCAACAAACATAACTCCAAAAGACAAGGTAAGTAAGAAAAAGATTAAAAGAACGTGGCGATGATATTCATGAGATACAAAATTCTAATATTTCCTTAGAGCACATGCATGGATGTAGATGAATTGAGATCGTTGTCGTGGAACATGCTGTCGAGAGTGCACGTACTAGATAATGTGGGTTCTCGTTACTTTCAAATAAGATCACGTGCCTCTGCAGACTCGGATACACAAAAGCACTTACATCGGTGGAACCCAGCTAGCAGAAACTGCACCAGATGACGAAGGCAGGTAAGTAAATATAAACAAGCAAATAGGGTAACTGAGGTGAGACATGAGTCAAACTCAAGAGGGTTTCCTCCATCCACCTTCGTTCTCCATCTTCTCGAATCCTCCTCATACACCCCTTCGAAACCACTCACTCTTGGCATTAGTTTATTCGAAGATTGGATGCACAAAAGCATAACAAGAAGTACCTGATATGGTGTATGATTTTACAGATACCTACATGAACTGCAGTTGCAATATTGCAGCCTGAGTTGCCGATGGCAAGATTTCTCTTCGGTTTCAAAGATTGTACACATGCAATCTAAACTTACGTAACTCGATTTACTTTTACACTTAGACAACAGTTTGCACCTTCTTTAATTTCTGTGCTTGGCGAGAGAAATGTAAGTATTTAAAGCTTCCACTTTGCTTCAAAAGATGTTTACAGTACAATTAAAACAAAAAAGTAAATGCAACATTACAAATTAGAAAAACTTCATACGCGCTAAAATTTCTGTTATTGGTTTCTTTTAAAATGAACCATGAATTGACTTCTCGGCCAAGATTATGTATATCAAAATTTACCAACAGTTTGAAAAATGATAGACGATTGGATGAACGAGAGCATAACGAGAAGCATCTGATATCGTGTGTGATTTTACGGATTCCTACGTGAACTTCAATTAAAATATTGCAACCTGGCTTACCGACAGCAAGATTTCTGTTCGCCTTCAAAGATGCTCTATATGTAATCTAAAATTACGCAACACTAATTGGCCTAATGCGCTTTTACACCCAACTAGCAGTTTGCGCCTGCTTTAATTGCTGCGTCTTGCGAGAGAAATGTACGGATTCAAAACATATACATTGCAAAGCGAGATGTTTGCAGTATAATGAAAACAAATAGATAAATCAAGGTAGTTGGAGATTGCAATATTACAAATCAGCAAAACTTCGTAGGCGTCAACATTTTTCAAGTTCTTGTTTTTTGAATAAACCATAAATTGAAGTCTCAGCATAGATGACATATGTCAAAATATACTGACAGTTTGAACAATGATTCCAGAAGAACATGGTTCTTTTGAACCAACGTTATCTCTGTCGAGGCTTCGATTTCTCCTCATAAACCCTCTAGAAATCATTCACACTTGACATTAATTTTTTTCAAAGATTTGATGAATAAATCATAACAAGAAGCACCTGACATGATCAATTGAAATAATTTCGTGACTGAACAAATAGCAAGAATCATACACCCAATGTACTCTTACACTCAAACAACAATTCACATCTGCGTTAATTGCTACTCTTTGCGAGAGAAATGTAACGATGCAAAACTTATACTTTGCTACACGAAATGTTTATAGTATAATGAAACTAAATAGGAAAATGTGGATGGTTGAACTTTTTAATCATGCAAATTGTCAAAACTGCATGCGCGCCAATATTTTTTATACTTGTTACTTTTAAAATGAGCTATTAATTAGAGTATCGGCAGAGATAACGTCTATCAAAGCATAATCACAGTTTGTATAATGATTCCAAAAAAAAGATTTTTGTTAATTCATTGTCATCTCTTTCGAGGCTGCAATTGTATATACTATGGCGTGCATGAAAACTATTTCTTTTTTTTTTCGCATAATCTTCTTTTATTTGGAGGAAAGGAAATTGATGAACTTCTTGAGCTTTTTATATCATTTTCAAATCACAATGGCAATCGCAATCTTTAGCTATTGGTAACGACAGAAGTAAGTAATATATCTACAGATATTGCATCGTGATATCTTTTATAATTTTAACTTAAATAAAAAAATAAGTTACTTTCGATTCCGTTTATTAATATTACAATCATGATTATTAGGCCTCCCACCGTATGTGTTAGTTTATTTATAAAGCAGTTCAATTCTGTGTGATAAGCATTTTGATAGACGACAGAGAAATTATTAATTAAGCGAAAACGTATTAGTACGAATATAAACGAGAAAATGTAATCGATTGAAGAAAATTAAGTTTCTTTTTCAGGTAATTGTTTACATTAATGACTCTTCAGAATTTTGAAATACATGTTTTGAAACATTTTGCAAAATCTTCTTTCTCATTCAAAAGTAAATTATCAATCAGAGAAGACAAAAAACCTTTGTATTTTTAACATTTTTGGTTTTGCACGTAACTGTGATCACCTTATACTCAGATTTTATAACTTTTCTACAAAAACGTTTGTTTTTTTTTAAATACCAAAATAAACAGTTGATCCATTTGAAATGTTACAACCGCATAAAATTAAAACTTGCTTTAATTAAAATTAAAATTGTAAGATGTTAATTAAAATGGGTTTTATTAATAAATTATACATGTTTATAATAAACGTTTTATTTAAAATCGTAATTCTTCGAAATGAAACAGGGAATAATTGCTATTTTTGGAAATTTGGTAACTGTTTTTTCGAATTGACTTTGAAAATTTCATTTGCGAATATTTTCAAGGTGCTCTTCGTAATATGAAACTTTTGGATCTCACCCGAATAATGTATTAGTTTTAAACTAAAAAAAAGATTTCCGAAAAGGTTTTAAACCACTTACTCCAGGAATTGGAAAAATAATCAAAGTAAACAATTACTTTTTTTCTTATGAGAAGAAAAATTGTCTTGAATTATAAAAATATTGAATTGCATTTGTACAAATATTTGCTTGAAGTTTATTCGTGATAGATTTCATTTATAACTTTTATTTGTTCAATAAATTTATATTTAGAATTCCCTGGAAGCAAAAAGAAGAATTGGTTCACGGTGCGTTTGCTAAAATATTTCTCCTTTTTCTATTAAATTATATTTAGAATTCCCTTAAGGCATACAAGAAAACAAATTCACTTAAGACTTAGGGTAAAGTGGCCACCACTGCAGAGAGTTACTCTATACATTGCGTATTTTCAATTATTTTAAAATTCAGTAAATAAGTTGGTTTCAAACTTAAGAAACAAATGAAATTGGTGCAAATTTCTACCTTTAATAAATTGAGCCATATAAATCCATTTGTGAAAGAGAAAAGTGAAAAGCACTGTTTTTGAGATAATGCTGAAAAAATTACCATATATAAATTAAATCTAAACTTGGAGCAAGACTCTAAATTATTTCTCAGTTCATTCGACATTTGCTATAAATATATTTTCGATAAATGGGTATTCTGCGGTCTTACGGTGCAATATAAAAAACAAAAAGAATCATAATTTGAATACCTCCCGGATCATGTAGGTTTTCTGTACCAATTCCTGATCAAATTAACTTCTGGTCCCTTTATAGACATCAAATCTAGATAGTTCAACAAATTTTTATTTTCAAATTTGTAATTGAATTCAATAGAATCCTCAATACTAATAAAAGTGTTGACCAAGTCAAAAATTTTATAAGTTGGAACAATCATGGATACATCATCTACCTAATGTTTATATAATATAGGTTTAATTCTAATTTTGCTAATGCTCTCTTTTCTATGTCTTCAAAAACTAAGTCAGAAACGACACAGGAAAAGAAGGTCCCACAAGACAACCTGAAGATTCTTTGTAGACTTTGTCATCAAATAAAATTACTATGTCATTATAAACAGTTCTAGTAGTGATTAAAATCTCCATTTTTGATATTTTAGTTAAATTTCTATACAAAATTAATTTCTCTTCTGTACAGTCTAGAGCTAAATATAAAGGAATATTATCAAGTATTGACATGACGTCAGGAGAAACTAAACAATGTGTTTTTGGTACTATAGGGCTCTTTAAAGTATCGTTGAATTTTCAACAATTTTTTACAAATGGTTTGGTGTTTCCTGAAATGGGTTCCAAAATGTCGTATAAATACTTTGCCGAATTGTATTTAAGAGATTCAATAATTGTACGTAGGAGATATTTGATGGTGGCAACAATCAGTCTGCAATTTGAACTAGTTTCATGAACTTTTGGTAGAGTGTATGCTTTTAGCACAACACTACTACGCGTTTTTTACCTATAATCCATTTTTTTTATTAATATAAGTCCTATTCTCTCATCTGGAAACAATATCGTTATATTTATTTTCAACTTTAAAAACTAAGCCAATCCTGACATTTGTATATAAAATATTGTTGTATAAAATATTCTCTATAGTTTCATTGTCATTCGGACTATTCACTGCAACCGTTATATTTCCATTATCGGCTTCAAGAAATAACCAATAATCATGTTCTTCCTGAAAATCTTCAACAAATTTGAAAGCTTACTTTCAACTTATTATTTCTACTATTATTTCAGATTTCATAAAATTAATATTATTACAAAATTGAAATGCTAGGAAAATATTTTTGATGATTAATATATAGTATTTTTCTAAAATATGGAGACAATCAAACTGTTGCATTAGTGTTAAAAAATACCCATTTTCGACGAAAAACACTATCATAACCTAAAATTATTCAAATATTCAATATTTTTTGAAATGTAATGATTTTTTGTCAACAATAGCAGTTGCAGACAGAAAACACCTCCATAACGTAACAAAACATTTTTAAGAGTATACATCTTCTTTTAAACCTAATGTTTTGTGTTAAAAATAACCAATTGAAGGTAAAATGTGTTAAGATAATCCAAATTTGTTTCAAAATTTTATATCATATTAGAAATCTACATCGATGTCCGGTATAAAATGTCAACAAAACGAAAAGTTCCACAAAAATGGTGAACTGAATGAATCTGAATGATATTTTCATGAATGAATCATTTTATTAATTAAAAATACCAATTACGTCCCATAGCAAAGAATTATTCTAAATTGTAAATTTAATCTTCTTTTATAAGTATTGCATAGAAATCTAATGATTTTTTTGCCCAAATACGAATTTTAGGTGAAACACACCGAGATGAGCTAGAGTTGTTGAAAAATTGCAAATATTGCTTAAAATCTAATATTTCGGTATTAAAAATGCCTATAATTTCCAAAGAAAAGCACTAACACAAAACAACAAAAAATTGTTCATAAATGTAAATCTTTATCAATATCTAATGATTCTTCTTAAAAATAACCAATTTTCTGTGAAAGATTGTACATCTTGGTGATTATTTTTGTTAAAAATGCTAATTCCTGGTGAAAAAAAAACACAACCTGAAATTTTTGGACATTGTAAGTCTTCTTTAAAGACATCATTTTAGTTTAAAATATTTGTTTGGAACAGTTATTTGACTTTTCTTAATTTGCATAGATTTATGATTTTTCTTACTAAAAGGGATTATTTGTGGGTATAATTTTTAAAATTTCCATTGAAGGATATAGGTAAAAAAAACCTCTTGTAATGAAACGTTAATCAAGTTTTCATTAACAGTCACTGTGAGATTATTTACTTGAATTTAGTAAGCATTTGCATAGGAATAGGCTGCTTATAATAAATATTGCTTTAAGGGTTTCAGCTTGAACATCCAATGACAAAAATGTTCAAAATTGCATAAATGAACATTAACTAGAATTTAATCAATTATTTTATTTTACTTTTATTTATTTTTTCTAGTGTTTTATTTTAAACACTTTAAAGAAAATGCCTCGACATATTTGAGCTGTAGCCGTCTAAATTCTGATGTTTTTTCAATATATGTATAACAATAATAACACTGCTATAATTTCAAATTATGCATATCACTTGCACTATAACTATCATAAGTCTCTGAGATATAGTTATTTTCGTGTGAAAATCTATGATTTTAGTTTGTCCATGTTCAAGAAAATTTCATACCGTCAGAGAAAAATTGCGTTTCAGAACCAATTTTTGATTCCTAAGGAGCTGCAACTAAAAGGAACCACCCTGCTAAAAAGGAATCCAAAATGATAAATTTTGTTGCAAAGGAGACTCTAGTTGCACCTCTAAAGTAATCGAATTTTAAGAGACTTTTTCCAAAGAACATATTTTTCGCTTTGCCCACTTCGACATTATATCTAGTTAATAACACAACTTTCACGTCAAAGCACATATGTAATAAAACTCTGGCGGAAATAATATAATGAGGAGAATTATACTATAAAATATTATCGCAATTAGAACAGATATAAATACTTGATAAATGTCATTTGAAGGTTATCTAAGTACGTTCCTCTATATTTGTTTTGCTTTGTGATGATGATGATCTTTTCTTCACTGTCTGGATCATCATCTGATCTAACCTTAACTGACTGGACTATTATCATAATTTGATCTTGTCTTCACTGATTGAATCATTATCATTATCATTATGTGACCTTGTCTTCGCTGGCTAGATCATCATCATCATCATCTTATCTTGCCCCGACTGTCTGGAAAATTATCATAATTTGTTTTTGTCTTCACTGGCTGCATCATCATCACCATCTGGTCATTTCTTCTCTGGATGAATTATCATCAGCATCATTATCATCATTATCTGATCTTACCCTCATTAACTAAATCATCATTGTCATCTAATTTAATCTTTACTGGCTGAAACATTACCACATTTGATCTTGTCTTTACTGGCTGGATCATAATCACCATTTGATCTTGCCTTCATTGGATAAGTCATCATCATCTTCATCATCATCACCTTCTCTTATCTTCACTGACTAAACTGACAAAACCTTAAATTTCCCAGGTCTGTATTATACGAAAATACATATGTACCCTGTTACACCGATGAAGATGTTTTTCTTATGTCACACACATAAGGGTTAAGCCGCAACTTTAGTGAACCCCCAGTTTTTCTCATATTATCTAAAGTATTAATATCTTTCTATCCATTGATATCTGTCAGATGCACTGCTTTATCAGCTGTTCCTCGACGAAATAGAGACGTTTTCACAGCAGAATTCAAAATTAGTGTTTCGCATGAGAAGCTGACCCTAGAATCTTAGAAGAAAATAATATCTGTTTTTCTTGTAATACCTCTCGTCATACTGCATGCAATGCCATCATCATGGGGTTCTTATAAGTTTCAACTCGGTTTCAGTTTGCTGTTATAATTAGAAATTAAACTCGGGCAATGCCTGGAAGGCAGTGCACTGCCCCGATAAATACACCGGACGTAATTGAAGCGAGGGTGTCGGGGCACGAACGATATGACTAAGATTGTTACTCAAATAGTCGACTCTCAGATCGACAGACGTAAGATGGTTAAAAGTAACTTCTTCCAACGTTTCAACTCTCTGAGGAAATAGTTCCAGAAGAAAGCCAAACAGATGAGAAAAGTAAATTATATTTTACAGAATATCAGCTAACTTTTCACATCAATATTGCACGAGAAGAAAACTTTCCGCGAGAACCGCGGTGTTTTCCATTTCTTCAATTTAAAGTGTTTCTTCGATTTATAACTAATTTATTCTTGGAAGTTTTCAGCTGCTGTAATAGAACTTTAAAAATTCGTCTGCTCTCTATTTGTTTTCCAATAGGGATGTCAAAGGGCTTCAACAAACTTCTGCGT
>UWNZ010145926.1:0-11003 GCA_900474215.1 Andricus inflator
ATTCCAATTTCATTATTTTTATCTTCTTCTATCTATCCTCCCTTCTCAGATAAATATAACACAATAATCTTTCTTATAATAAATTCTTAATCCATTGCAAAATTTTGACCTATACATAAACAATTACCATCAACTCGTCCCTTTTTGAGGTCAGTCCTACAACAAGCAACATCGTCCATCAATAATCTATAAAGGCACCTCATCGAATATTCTGAACATGTAGATCCTACTGCGTCTGACACGAAGACTTTACTTCCGCGACGTCTACAACGTTAATGTGTAATCCCGATACGAGACTCGAAGTTCCGGGAAGCGTCTCGTCCAGGAGGTTAGCTTGGTGGCTGGACGAACCCGGACGGTTCTCCGGACGAGTGGGTGAGCTAATATGGGTGCAGGGGTGCTAAGGGTGGGGTTGTTGGCCACGAAGGCAAAGGGGGAGTCAGTCTGAAGAGGGGAAGTTTGAAAAAGAGAGAGTAGCTCTGGTGACGTTTCAGCTCATGCAGAGGTGAACTAGCACCAGCCAGGTATTGACCCGTTGCCTCCCTAGCCGTTACCTGGCAACCGTTTGTAGCCAACACACCTATGAAACCTTGGAGATTTGACTTGGCCATTTCCACCCTCTCTCTCCTCATCACCCTTTCTGAATCAAATCCCCGATTCGGAGAAAAAAACTATCATTCTAACCTCCAGTCGACTATGTCCACTAGATATGACACGAATGTGTAAAGTAGATCTACACGTCATCAAAGCCGCGGAATTACGTGGCTTTTATTGATGGAGGGTACTCCACTGAAGGTCATCATCCACTCAGAAAAAAAGAGAATAATGCGACTTTCTCAATCGGAGGACAATTTTATCAGTTAGCAAATTCTCGTCTCTAATCATTGATTGTAATTATGAATACCTACTAATCATTCATCAATACTTTTATCAGTATTTATTGATTAGCGAGATCTGGTCACTAATCTTTGGACACCATCCTTTGATCACCAAATTTTTGTCTCTAAACAGAAAAACATAATGTTGAAAAAAACACAAGCATACATCAGTCAATTTTTAAACACCAAAAAGAAGCATTATGTGTAATAGGTTTTATATTTTTATTACAGATCAAGATGGTCTTAATTCAGGTCTCGAGTCGGACCATTTGAAACTATGCTTTGAAGATTATTCCCGTATATGTATAACCATTCCTAAATATGATGTTCAAGGTAGATATAACTAATTAAGTTTCAAGATAATATACATCCTCATAATCTCCTTGATGATAATCAATTTTCATTGTCTTTGATGATTATCAAACATGAATTCAGTGACGCGAAATGTCTTGAGTGTGATTCGAGAAAGGTAGTGGGCGATTATATTATGAATAATAAATTGGGTAATTGAGGGTGCGGTTGTGGCTGGAATCGGTCCGGGTTGCTTAGCTACGCAAACCACCAACGCCGTACCTCGTTGGCGCACAGCGCACACTGAGCCACTCTAATGTTGGCGTGCACGTATCACCGTCTACCACATGTCCGTATGTATATGACTTCATGACTACATGCCTACATCCACTATGGTCCTCCTCCGACCGGAGTAAAATCAGCCAGCCAGGCAGCCAGCTAGCCAGTCGGATCAATACTTGGGGACCTCGCTCTCTCAACCTCTCTGCCCCTCAACCACCCTCTTCCACTCCCTCTATTTCTCTCTGCTTGCTGTTAATTCACTCACGAGGAAGACCAAGGTGTCTTCTGTGAAAACTGAGCTTTCACGGAAATCCGCTGCTCTGCACGGAAATCCACGAATAGCATAAGATTACATGGAGAAAGACGCCATTGGTGCCAGAGGAGTGGAGCAAATCAAGGGCTGATCAAAGAGGGTGGAGTAAATTCGTAGCGAAGGAATTCAGCCCGCCAGTACCGGAAGTGACACCTTCCATGTTCATTTTAATTTAGGTCTATGTGCTCTTATAATTTTGGCTCAGAATATATTTTTATCACATCATTTAATTCCACCTCTGCATCATTACTTTCTTTTTTTGTACAATTCCAGCACGTTGCTTTCATTTAACCCTGTCCTATTTTTATTTCTGTAAGCTTCCAATACCTCATCCCCCTATTTTTACATTCGACATATTTTCATCAAATAATCAAATTTCTTCTCCATAGTAATTCTCGCACTTGTATGGTCAACACTGTATTTCTGCCTCCTTATTATTATTCTTCAATTCTTCATCTGTTCTATTACTTTTCTGAGTTTTAAATTCTAATACTTCCTTTCTGTCACCTATTACCCTGTAATATTTCAAATTATCTTCTTCATATTTCCACTTTTTTATTTTATTTATACATTTTTTCTTTTCGCTATCTCTTCTTTTTCCTAAATTTATTGACAGTTTACCATTCCTCCCCCTTTGTCTTTATATTTTTGACTTCACCGTATTCCTTCTCCAAATTTATTATTATACTTTATTCCCAGATTCAGTTCCTATTTCCTCATCCTTCAATTAATTCTTTCCTTGACACATCAGTTTTTACTTTTTTCTATTCTGATACCATTCTTGCATCCAACCCTTGTCTTAACTCTGAAGTATTCTCTCTAATCTTTCAATCCTTTCTTTTCACATTTTACACTTCTTCTTTTCTCTTTCACCTCTTTTTACCAAATGTATTGATCAATTTCCATGTATACCTTTATTATTATAAACTCATCGCTTCTTGTATTAACTTCTTTACAATATATTTCCCATTGATAGTTGACAATGAATTTCTATATTTATCAATCTACTTTACTTTTATCTACCATCTGTCCTAACTGTCCATAAAATATCCAATCCAACCTTCTATTCCTATAATTTATTATGAGGTTAAAGTCTTCTGCTTTTTTCTGAACCTTAATGAATTTTCATGCCTATTACTCAATCTTCATATTTTCTAGGTACTTCTCCAAATTTCTTCTCTCCTTTATTCGTATATTTTATCTCAAGATTAAATTGATATCTCCTAATATATAATCTTAATATATAAAGTTCTTCACCTCTATCTTATTATGTAATAGTTTTCCTTTTCTACCATGCTATGTTCCTGTCATCTACCCTCTCTCCTAATTCTTTAAAGACTTAAATTGCTCATTCCAATTATTCCTCTTCTATATCCTTATAATACCTCCTCAATCTATTCTTGCTAAATCTGTTGATAAATTTTCATAACTCACTCTGTCTGCTCTAACTCTTTAAAGATTTCAGGCATTCTTTACAGATTTCTTCATCTAGCATTCCAAATGCCTCTTCCCCTCCTCCCCCTTTATAAAATTGATAACTTTCTACACCCCCTCAACATAAATACCCATCTTTACCTTATTTCCGTTTGCCAGTCTTCCTATCTGATTTTAATGTCTTGTTTCAAAATAATATCGTTAATTAATTCCCATAATGATAACATAGAATTTTTATCATTCTTATCCTTAAATTTCTCCCCTATCTCATTACTTCTTTTTTTTCCATTCTATCACTCATCTTTTATTTGCAACTTTTCTCATTTTTCTGAAAAGCAGCTTCTTTCCTTTTGCTCAATACTCACTTACTATACTACTTTTTTACTCTGCTTCACATTCTTTATTTCGGAAACTCACGAATGCTAGAATGCCTTAAATTCATTTCTTGAATTTTTTTCCGATTCACCCCGTGCTTTCACTACTGAATTAAATGTAAACTGAACTTCTTCTATTAAAACTCTCATATTTCATGAGTTAACGCTTTTTCCTTAACCTATTCTTTAAGCTCCTTTCCTTTTTCATCTTACACTTCATCTGTTCTAGTAAAATTTGCTCCCAGTTATTGTCTTCCAGTCACACCCTGTTCTAAATATTTATTATCTCTATCGGCTACATTTTTTTCTATAATCTATACCCTGTCCTATCAAGTTCATTCCTCTACCATTACCGCTTTTCGTTATTATAATTTTCGTTTCTTGTATTCGTACTCATATTACATCTTGCTATTCTCTAAAAACCTTTAAATTCTTCCTTCATTTTCAATTTTACATCCTTCATTTTTTAACTCTTTTTCCTCCTACTCCTCCTCCTCTTTCTTTATATTCGATCTCCTTTTACCCTTCCTTTCTTCCTTCTAAACATTTCATGTAAACCGTTCACACTACTTTTAATTTTCTTATAAAAAGTCTTCGTTTCATAACCCTCCGTCATTAATTAACTTACTCTTCGCCCAAAAGCTTTCGGATCTCAACTAAAAATGTCCGCCTTTGTCCATTTATACTTCTCAGATTTCAGACACCACCCTATGTTAATAATTATTCCTTTTCTTCTGCTAACTTTCCTTTATATCATATCCACCTATTCTCTCCTTGATCTACCCCTCTCCTATCTCTATTTCTTCTTTTTCTCTGATATTTTTGAATCCCTGACACATTCCAAATTCAATTTGCAACTTCCCATCGTTGTTCTCACTTTCTTTGCTCTCTAAGCTAATCTTCTACATTCCGAGACCTCTTTTCCTCTATTAATTCTTTCTTTCAAATGTCACGCTTCAGATATTTTCCCCCACCCTTAATTTTCTTATATAATATCAAGCTTGATAAAGCACAAATAAGAATTGTTAACTATTGAGTTATGACATTTCTATTAATAAATATATTCTATTTCCGCTTCAATTTTACTGGAAAGTAATTGAAGGGAACTATAGGTAAACAATTTAACCAATTAAATGTGCCAGTGAACGAGAAGTGTAAAAGAGGTGAAAAAGTTGCGTAATCAATCCCCAGTTTTTTCTTATTCCCCATCTCATCTTGGGTTTCTCCCGGTGTCTGAAAACCAAACACTTCTAAACAATGATATTTAGTCTGAAATTTTTAACTTATGATCGCAGAGAGACATAAACTAGTCCGGTTTCTTGCATCGAAAGACAAGAGATACATAAATACCTCTATGGTCAAGATCATTACGCTTATGATAATAATCATTAATGAATAAGGAAGTTACATAATCTTCACACAAATGCTAACTATTTCTCTAGGTAATATCTGTAAATAGGATCTGTCAGTAAACACTCATTACGTTATCACCTTCACGTGAATGATAATTTACCTTATCATTGACGCAAAGCATTAATCCCACTCTCATGAACATCTTACATTTATCTATGAGATTACTATACTCTAGAGAAAGTTAGCAAAGTATTTCCAATTCAAGGAAATAATTGTAACACTAACAAAATAAATTTATATAATTCTTGATAAAATTAATAATCGAACAACTGAAATAATGACCGTCCTTGGTGTGGTGCAGCGGAAGGAAATACGTTGAAAAACAAGTAAACATTGGAAAACAAGTAAGCGAACTATTTGTCGTTTTATCTTCAAGGTACCACCTTGTCAAGTAGCAGCGGCTGCTGATGATCTTGGCGTCAGCCTAGCGAAACGGAGACCAACAGGCCTCCGCATTGTTCTTCCTTGTGAATAAATACTAATTCTGCTAACCCACGCTCTTGCAAGATACTAGACCAGTTCCCACGAATCGCCTGCACGCGAATCCAATGTACCGGTTTCATGATCGGAGGCACTTACCACGGTGTTATCCGAAATGCGAAGCTGTCGTATTCCGAGATCTACATCGAATGTCGGTCGTAAATTGACTTGTTTCCCCTCCTTGGGTTAGAAGTCCTCGAATACCTAATGCTCGAGGAATGACCTTCATCGATGCTCGTTAATTTCTCTCGTTGCGACTCTCCATCCTGGTAGGATCTATCTATCAATAAATGCTGATTAGAGAAGAACGCTAGTTTAGGTGATAATATTGTATCTTTTCAAGAAATATAATTTATAACAACTGATTCAATATGGGGAAATAAAAATTGGCTAAGGACGCTGTATACAAATCTATACTACATCCCAAAAATGCTACTAAACAAATCCTATGTACCTAGTTAGCTCATCCCTTCCAGATGATATGAATACTCGTAGGTGCATTATTCTTCCCAAACATGGTTCTAAAGAACGTCTCCTTTTCCCAAATATGTTTAAAGGTTTTATTCTGGGGAAGTCTTCGGGAAGATGTGAATTTACATTCTGAAGAAAATTTTTGATCCTTCTATAGAATTTTGACATCTTTCGGATATGACGCATTTTTTGAGTATGCAAGTTTGGCTATATGTTGTTTATGGATTAGGTACTTATTATGATGTCATATGATATCAATGTACAAAGTCTAAAAGCAGTCATCTGAAAGAGATAAGCTCCAGTTTCTATTTTTTCAAGGAATTCAAAACCCCTTCGGAAATTCGAAGGAAGAATAGTTTCGCGTAACTGGGAGACCTTGCAGTTCGCGGTACGAGCGGTACGGCTCATTAGCGACATTCCATGTCGCTGGCTGACTCATCAGTAATACCTAAGCTTCCACAGCTCTGCATACCGCGAGACGCGAGACATAAGCTCGCATTGTGATTTCCATCTTAGAGCAGGGCCAATAACCATCGAGAAAAGTCAGTTCCCATGACCCCTAATTGGAATTCTTGAAAAGCATAAAATTATGATTCTTGTTCCAAATGTCAGATACAGAAAATATTAGGGTAGCTACTGAACCAAGAAACCAAGAAACGACCAGGAAAAATGGAAAAATGACAGTAAATTTATTTTTAAGGTATTATGGGTACGAAAAAACAGGTCTCCTGTTCAAGCTATACTATCACTAATAATAATCTTGCAATTCTTGAACGTATAATTAAATATTTTTCCCCAGAGACCTCTTTTTCCACACCCATAATATCTTAACTGGGAATTTGTTTAGTTCATAGTTTTAGGAGAAATACCTATATTATTCAATTCGGGATGTTCATAATTATAAAAGGTGAGGTTACTTTTGGAATAATCTAAAATTCGACAGTTTTAGATGAAAATATACAAATTTGATTGTTTTCAAACCTAAATTAATAAAATAATATTAAATAAAAAATTTATGTTTGGACAATTTTCATCGCTCAATCTTGTAGAATTTGGAATTGAAAGTCTTCTGATAAGTAGAAACTTTCCAGTGCTTATTTTTTTCAGCCTGTCGAATTTTGATAGCCTTAAATGTAAAGTTGTTAAATTTTAAATGTTTTAATTTTAAATCAACTACGTTTAAAAATTGTCAATTTGAATTATTCTTTTGTTTGAAGACCTCCATATAAAAATTGTTCAATTCTAATGGCTTCTACTTTGGAATTTCGTACAATTTTACATATTTCTCATTTGGAGATTGTCTAATTTGAGTGTTCCGATTTTGTAATTTGTACTATAATTAAACGTTTAAGTTTCAAATTGTACAAGTTTGTATGTTTTCTTTTTATTTGTTAAATTCTTCAAATTTGATATTGCTACGCATTAGATTCGTTAATTTGGAGATTCTTTTTTAAATATTTGAAATTATAAGTTGTTTATTTTTGAAGGTTTATAGGTTTGAATTTGAAAATGTAAATAATCGGGAAAAATGTTCGAAACCCGGGAAAAGACAGAGAATTTATTTAGTCATGAGTGGCCACACTTATTATATATAAAGTCTTATCTTAAGTTTTGAAGCTTAGTGTTCGAAAAGCATTAAGTATCATAATATACTAGTACGGTGACATTATTATTATAAGAGCTTTTATTATATAATTAATAGTGTATTCCAGTCGGTTGTATAACTACATTAAAATAGGAAAATCTATTTATAAAATGCAATTTTGAGATAGAAGGACCTTCGAATAAAGTAAAGATCAACTCAGGTACTGATTGGACAATATGAATTGTTTTACCAGATGTACAGAGTTTGCTTAGTTAGGAAATGTTCCCACGAGACGTAACCATTAATCATATGCGCAGATTCTACATATACAATCTCACAAGATACCGCGACTTTCGAACGAAATTCTAAAAATTATAGCATACTTAAAAAAATTTGAATACTTTGTTTTTGAAAAAAAAAAATATTTAAAAAGAATATCAAAACCCCACTCAAAGAACTCTGTGTGACACGTTACATCCGGAAAAACTGTTCCAGCTAATCCTGCTTGGCTTTCTTGGAATGCTGATCGTCTAAGCACTACTTCCGCTGTTCAGCCCAATCAGCAATGTCTCATTTTCCCGCGAAAAATTCAAAAAGGATAATTTTTAAAGATAACCAAAAAATATTTAAACTTATTTGCACAAACTTTTTCTGAATAATAAGTACATTCGGCTCTTGTGCTCTTTTAATTTCACAAGAAGAAAAAATATTTAAAAATATCCAGATACCTCATTCCAGGGGAGTTAATAATTTAACAAACAACTATTTTCGCTATAGTGTGATATATAATCTTGCTTGACTACTTTCAAAGTCGACACATTAGTTAATTTATTTGATAATTAATTATTCATCTTGCTGATATTATTATTTTACTGTACTAATTACTAAGCAACTTTCCTTTTATCTCTGCCAATAAAATTGTCTATGAAAGCAATTATTCCAGTATCTCCTTATGATCAAACATGATCCACAGCAAAATAGTGGAAAACAATAGGAGCGGAAAAGAGAACTTGTCATCCGGTTGGAACGGCAAAGTTTTTCAAACGAAACGTGACGCTGGAGACGAGAAGAGAGGTTGCCTGGATAAATGATTTGCTATTGGCAATGTGCTGTTATGATTTTTTTGCGACGTTACTCCACAGTAGGGCGAATAACAGGATATACGGTGTCCAATGAACATTGAACATCCTACTGTTTGCGGTGTCTGTCCGTTATCGACCACTCGCGGGCGTTGCACGGTGACACTCACACATGCAAATTCGTTACACGGGAAAATAGTACACTCGATGAGATACTCAAATCATCATAGTTCTACACATACGTACAAACTATTCTTAGAACTTTGTGTCTTAAAAAATACTTCCTTGCAATACAAACTTCCTATTCAACATTCATTATTTTTAAATATCATCCATCTAATTGCATAAAATCGTAAGCCACAGCATTTTAACAAATAAATTTTTTATTGAATTTCATACTTTAAGACGCTAGGCGTCGATCATCGGTAACATTTTAAATCAACAATTACGCATTACTTTAGAAACGCCTCATACTCGTACTTAAAGGGTCAGTTTCCACTTTGAAAAAAATCATGTATGACGTCAAGTGATTTTCGCTGATAATTGATATCGTGGTCCATGAAATATAGAAACTGATTTATGAATTGAAACTATCGATGGTTAGTATCAAGAAAATTTTCTGTTTCTTCTAGGTAACCCATACGTGAGTCATACAAATTAATTCTTTACGCATATTAAAAATAATTAGGGGTTTTAAAAATTAAAATAAATTATTCTTTGAATTTTTACCTAGAAGAGTTTTAATTTTCATTTTTGAGACTTACGTCCCAATGCAAATAGATGAACAATATATCACAACCGCTAACCGGGTTAATTATTATGGAATGAATGAAGAGTTTTTCTTTATTTCGACCAAACTAGGAGCTGTGTCTGATTTTTTTTATTAATATGTAAAAATTTATTTATGTAATAAAAAATTGGAAATAATGTAAATTTTTATAATTAATTCTAGTTTCAATTTAGTCAAATCCATTTTTAATTCCGGAAAATTGATTTACCATGAATTTAATATTTATTTGAATAAAGTTTAATTCGCTTTGAATTTACATTAAGGGAGTTTACATTGGGGGGATCCAAATTTATACCTGCAAGAAGTTGATTTTTGATTTTTCATGATCGACCCCCCACCCTCCCCAATTTGTTCGTTGTCAGAAAAAAGAAATTAGTCTCCTCTTAACAAATATTCAAGGAATAATTTCCACCCAATAAATTTTTACTTTGACCTCCCAACCCCCTTGTATTCTGCTCGGAATATGTCCCAAAAAATATAACATAGCAGTTCTATTTCAAATTCATGCTAATAAAGACGCTATTTGTTGGAAGTTTTTCAACAGAAATTATTTTTATTCAATAAATGACAAGTTTCCATTATCAAGAGTAATTATTCTTATTTAACATATTTGGTACTTATTTAAATAATTTTAACTCGTTTAAGCAATCGTTTCTGCAATAAATCGTGAAAAGTTGTTATTTTCTGGTATTAATGACAATGATATTTAAGTGTGGTATTTTTTATGGAATACAGTTTAAAATTATTTAAACAATAAATAATCATTTACTTGCGCCTTTTCATAGGAAAGGCGGAAAGTTCTAGTTTTTTCGAATATCTCACAACATGTCGCTTATTATAATTCATTATTTTCTTATCTGAGAACTTACACCTCACTTTTTTAAACAATAATAACTCTTTTGAACAATATTTTTTCAATTACGTTATGGATAGTTTTTTTTCATATTGATTTCGTTGAGATAAGAAAATATTAATTAATAAGCAACATAGTGTAACACGTTCGAAAAAAGTAGAATTTTCTCCATCTTTCTTATGAAAAGGAGCAAGTGATTTTAATTTTTTCAATTAATTACAAACATTATTTAAAATAAAAAATATCACTCGTAACATTCATTAACTGCGTCATTAATTCAAGAAAAAATAACTTTTTACGATTAACAGGAGAAAAAAATGGTTTAAGCAAACGAAAAGTAGTTAAATAATTGCCAAATATCCTAAAAAATTTTTACTCTTAACGTTCGTTAAATGTGTAATTAATTCAAGAAAAAATAACTTTTAACGATTAACAGGAGAACAAAATTGTTTAAGTAATTGAAAAGTATTTAAATAATTCCCAAATATCCTAAACAACAAAATTTTACTCCTGACATTTGTTAATTGTGTCATTAATTTCAGAAAATGCTAACTTTTTGCGATTTTTGGTCGAAAAAGATCATACAAAGAGGAAATGTTTGAACAATTGTAATATGTGTTAAACAAAATATATTACTTTTTTACATTCTCATCCAGAGAAGGTATTAGATTTGTGTAAAATTTGACCCCCCCCCCCGGTTTTTGTCAAATGTCCACGCTTTGAGACCCCCTGAACCTGAAAAGCAGGTTTTTACGAATGT
>UWNZ010146670.1:3461-16313 GCA_900474215.1 Andricus inflator
ATATGACGGGACGTGACTCGCGTGTCTGGATGAAAAATTTGGTCGACTCTGTGAGGCAGGTCGCGTGACTTCATCGTATCAATTGTGACACCATGCCTCTTAAATATGAATCTTGCATTCATAAAAAAAAGCATAGGCACTCTAATAAAAATGATAAACGAAGCAAAATGCATAGATAATTTAATACTCGATTGTGTTTATCAGAGTGTGTACACTATACAGAGGTAGTCCAGGCAACCTGCAATCAGGTCGACTTAAATTTAATACAAACATACACGCTTAAATTAACCACAACACCTTTGTATCGAGTTACAAAATTAATTACCACTCATGGATTATTTATTGCATAAGGATAGATTATGTACGATTTGTTTAGTTATTGGCGAAACAAATTTTCTAGTGAACAGAGTATTTATTTAAACCTAGAAATATTGCCTGGTGGAAAGAGTTATAGTTTCGATCGTTTTAAATCCTAAAGCGGAATATCTGATCATTGACGAGGTCGATTAATTTCCATCGACAAATACCGCACTTGATGCAGGCAATATAAAAAATCATCGATCACACAATCATGAGATCTACAGACACCTCGAGTAACTCTCTATCTTTCCTGATCTCGTCAGGGGCGTGTCATCTCGATCTGATCCGACCCCCTCACCCTCCACCAAATTCCGGCGCGCCTGTGCGAGATATAATAAAATCATCCGGGCTCGGCCAAAAAATCATCTGACGAATTCATCTAGATATCGGGCAATAAAACCCATGGCTCGCCGAATCTGATGGTATCTATCACTCCTTTTCTTGGTGCCTAGACCGGATAGTGGCGCCAAGAGTTCCAACATTCCGCCAGCAACTTCGACATCTTACCTTCTTTTCTTTTTTTTTCTTCCTTGCTAAAATATAGAAGAGATTCTGATTGTCGATCAGCTTAATACATGTTTCTTTCTTAATCTTACGATCTTACAAACTCCTATCTTGATCAACTGGACACTAGGTTGTTATGCGAAAGGAACATTCCTATAAAGTGTTCAAAATGATTATTTATAATTTAATCATCTTTTCTTTTAGAGAACTTTAAATACACCAATGTTTAATTCTCATGAATGAAACACGTATATGTGAGTATGATGTCTAAAAATTAAATCTTTTATTAATATTCCATAAAATTGAAAGTTAAAGAAAGGATGAATAAAGTGCAAAGATTATTTGAGTCATAACCGTAATCTGATACAAAAGGAAGTTTCATATAAAATCAAGTTTCTTGAGATGCTGAACAATTTGATACAATACTTTTGTATCGCCTTGTATAATTAAAAGGCACTACCCGTCTCTTGGCTTTGCTATAAGCTGGTTTTATTATTTATCGACGCGACGTAATCTGGGGACCGAAATCGAGCTTCGAGACATTTCGCTGGTCGATATTCCCCTAAGACGTCGACAAGGGGAATGCTTCGGCGCATTTTATTATCTTGTTCGTTCATAAATTTTGCTACGAAAATAAAATATCTACAGTCCTAACGGCCCAAAAAAGGTCCCCGAAGCCTCAGGCTCAGATATTTTCTACGTACCGTACCTGTGCTTTCAACTTGTTGATTCAGCAAAAGAGGTAATGACTTCAAAAACGTTTTACTGTAATCGCTCTTAGCATCGATTATATTGTACGCGATTGAATCACTGAAAGAATCCTTCAAGTCGTTTCTACATGTAAAATTTATAATACTTTTTCAGTGTAGATCATGAGGGTGAAATAAATACGTAATCTCATTTTTAATATACCTCGCATCATCAATATATTTTGAATCTTTGAAAAACAAATATTATATGGTACAGTCGCTGTTTTCAAGGACTCCTTTTAGTGGCTAAGCATATACAGTATACACAACAGAGAGAAATCATAATTATTCCAATAAAATTACTTAGGATTACTTACCCTTCCAGGCATTCTTTACAGTTATTCTCACATACTTCTTTTAATTTTTTAGGGTTTCTAGATATCTAATATGTACAGTATATCACACAATAAAAACCGCAGTACATATCTTACACTGAACACGTAGCGCAAGTTTTTTTTCGCTTATTTCAACATAATTTCATAGTCTTTCACACAGTATTTACAATCTCACCATTTCGAAAATAATATCTAAGTAAAAATATTAAACATAACAATTGATATTTTTACAAAATGGTTATATAAACTGCACACAAATATGTTCACGAATATTGTGCAAGACATTACACAGCCACTTCTCTAAGCAAATTGTTATATTGTAATATTTTTGCTTAGATGTCTATACATCCTCTGCAGCTATCACGATAATAAAAGCACGCCGAAGATTTTCGCATAGATATATACACTTTCATCAATAATTTCTTTAACAATTTCTTTAATATTCCTGGTTCAATAATCACTGAGAACAAAAATTTCCTTTTAGACTTTGGATCAGAGTGACACAAATAATTTTATATTGCACATGATGTATTATACTTTCTTCTTCTTTTTCTATCCGTTTTTCCTTGTTTCATGTTTTTTCTTTGAAAAATACAGTATGGAGCGAAACGTCGATAGAATTTGTACCTAAAGTTGGTAGGTGATGCTTTTTTTCTGTCACTTAGCAAATCATGATTGTCTCGTCAAGAATATTATAAAAATATGTTAAAGGAATGAAAACTATTAATTCCTAATTTGTATTACTAGATTTCAGGTGTCGACTATAAAGAAGCGTATTAGGCGCGTGCACATCGAAAATCTGAGGCTAGCAATATTTGGTTTGAAGTAAATTGAGGCACGAACGTGGTTGCACTTGTACATTCTTCTGATGCCATTTTCATAACGACCCCTGCCATAGGATTCTATCTGAGTATTATAAAATACATTTTAGTCATTCGACGACTCAAAAGCATTCAATTCATGACAATAGACATCTTAGATAAAATAATCTTCTGAAATAGAAAACTTAAAAAACTTGGTTTGATCCCAGACGTATGATTTAATTGATTATTA
Source organism: Andricus inflator (assembly GCA_900474215.1). Lineage (NCBI taxonomy): Eukaryota > Metazoa > Arthropoda > Insecta > Hymenoptera > Cynipidae > Andricus > Andricus inflator. The sequence continues at coordinate 6,463 of UWNZ010146670.1, forward strand.
TTCAAGTCGTCTAATTAAATGTAATATAATTCAATATAATCTTAATTAAATCATTCCACTGAAATCATTTTCAATCGTTTGCAAGTTTTTATTTGAAGATATTTTATATTTATCAAAAAGAAATTTTTTACGTAAATTTTAGCTTTTCTAATTATTTGGTATCTTATCGAATGATGTCACAATTTTTAGGTTGGCTTTAACATTCTTTAACTTGAGATCTTTAAGGCATACTCACGATACTTCGCCGTATGTACATTGAATAATAATGGAATCCATAAAAATATTTTAATACTGCTTCACGAAAAAAAAGAGTCTAGAAATAAAGTTTCAAATTTTGGTTTATAAAGTAAATAAAAACAACGAAAATACATGTAAGTTTCTCTCTGTGGTAAAACATAAGAAAAATTAACACAATATCTTGAAACTGTCTAAGTTTCGCGTCTTCATCAAAAGGAAATTGATTCAATTAATGACCCTTATAACCTGCAGTCAAAATTTTTTTCGGAATTGTTAAAATCTCACCTCCCAATTTTTAAGGATACACAATACATAATATGCCTCCGTTCAATATAAGTATATGTGCTGGCAGCGCAGTGTATGAGACTATAACCTATGCTTATGCACATTGCACAGTCTCATACACGACACTGCCAGCATATAGACTCATTTTGAATGGAGGCGTCAATATACATTTACTAATGGGCAGATATTTTTATATCATTTATCTTTTTAAATTGGATGGTGGAAGCTTATGATCATTCAAATGCTAGAGAATAAGGAACAGCCTAATTGATAGAGCCAGTAAATTTTTGTAATTTTTTTCGTGAATCTTGAAGTAGATGAATCATAATCGCAAAATCAAAACATGATTTTGTAGAATTATATCGGGCTTAAAACTGAACGTGACTTGAACATTGGAAATTATCTGTGCCAGTGTAGAACTAAGAAATTTTAATTCACATTTTGTTTCATATTTTAGGCACTGTGACTTTTCAGAACCATGGTCATTGGTCGAAAAAATTAAAGACATTTTTTGTGTTTCTTATCAGACACTTTTTTTCAATTAAATATTTTGAAAAGTGGTAATAAAACTGAACAGGTTCATTCTGTATACTAAAGAGAATCAGATATTATCCAAACGTTCAAATGTTTTAAATTTAAAGTCGCATGAATCAAACTTCCAATTCTATAATTAATAACTTGTGATAAGAAGTAATAAGTCCTGATCGGAAAAGATCAAAAATCTCTCGACGTGCAATGTTTCGATCAAGCCAACTGGTTCAAACAATCGATTCTCGCCAAGAGGTTCCACAGCCAAGCGTCGATGACGAACATCGAAAATAAATCCAAACGATCTTCAATTGACCTATTCCCACTGGTAAACATTCTTCATCTGGATCGGCCTAACAGGACAAGTCATCCTGTTTTTTATTAGAGATTTGGTGAATCATGCATGGATTTTGACCATCCCTCTTTAGGATCATCCGACGCTCTGCTAAATCATGAGTATTGTTCTAGGCAGGTCTGGTCCACAAATCCATCGTAGTACCAATCCAGAGTTATGTCAGAACTTTTAGGAAAAGTAAGCTAGTAGGCAGCCGCCTGATGATGCATTAAAGGGTTAAAGTGATGTCCAAGATGGTGAGGAGGTGGACCTGGCAGGGGGCTGTGTTGGGAACCAACTGCAGGTGGTTGGCAGACATACCATTCCGTCAGTTCTGCTCCTCTAGATGAGAGGTGCGATGATGGGGGATTTGTTGTTACTGTTGTTGTTGCAGATACAACTGTTTGGGGTTGAGGTGACTCATTGTGTCCAGTTACTGATAAACTCCCACCACTACTGCTGCTCTCTTCACCTTCACTTTCATATCCACCTCCAAGTTTTCCTTCTCCCAATGTCATTCCGTGCACCTGAAAACAAAAAGTTAAAATTTAGATATACAAATTTAATCAAAATTGCACGTGAAAATTATTCAATAAAAACCAATAATTCTGGGAGGGTATTCAAGTAGAATAAAAATGGATGTATTACTAATCATATTGTAATATTACAAGTGATTTTTAACAATATTTCTTTTGAAAGAGAGTTAAAAATAAGGGTAACCCTTAATGAAAAAAGTCAAAAATCTAAAGGATTTGAATCGGATAGGAAGGATTGCAACATCAAAAAGAATGCCTTGTCCCTCGTTCTGGAGCTATAGAACCTCCCTTTTCAAAACCCATCGGGCAAATCTCTGGGACTGGCTTCCGCGAATTATTTAACGTCGGCGGCGAAAAATCAAGATTGCCATCATCATCAGCAGCAGCTATACTACCTATATTGAACACGTATCTCGGGAGTTGGGTAAAGTGGTTTGTTCTGGTCTACAGGTAATTTCCCATTAAGATTCCATGCTCGGTCGCGCGTAAACTTCACTAGGTCTGACTTCTCTTCCCTCTTTATTTCTCCAGAAGATGGACAGAACGTCAGCTCTTCTGCTACTTGCGGAAGATTATCGGGAAAGGTCAGGAGGGTTTAGGCCTTTAGGGATTCTTTTTTAAATGGCAAGCGGTTAACTTCTCAAATCAGTTGAGTTGTGCTGTTGGAGTGCATTCGAGCTCGGTTATATGTTTTATATTTATAATTTGTCTTGATAAAGGAATTTATAATTATCTAGAAGATTAAGTGGCTGTGCTTTCTGAGTTTAGGGTTCTGAATTTAATCAATTGGGCATCAATCTAACAATTTTGGAAATTATTATGTAGGCAGACGCTCTTTTGTTTAATAACAGGTGTAACCAGGGTATATTTGAACATCGGAGTGAAGTTTTTTGTGTAAATAAATCCTTTAGCAATTTAACTTTTAGTAATTTTAGTATTTTAGTAATTTAACCTTGAGTAATTACATAATTTTCTTTCTTTAAATAACTTAAGTTTCATATGAGGAATGTAAAATCCCCTAAATGTTAATAAAGTGGAGGTTATAGTTAAAGAATTTTTAAATAACGGATTTGTGCAGAAAAAATTAAAAGTAGGTTGGGGCAAAGTTGTTAATAATCATTTTCAAAATTGATGAAAAGCAATATTAAGACGAATATTTTTTTAATCAAGCTGCAATACTAGATATCGTTTACAAAAATATATTTATAATCTTTGATTATTTTTCTTATCATATAATAAAAGTCGCAAGATTGCCCCGAGACTGTAGTCTGTAGTAATGTTGCCTATTTGAAACACGCTTATAATTTACGAATATTGTCTTATTGATCTTTGAGTTTTATGTCTAAAAGTATTAGAAAAGTTGGTTTTGCAAATATAAAAAATAGAGACATACCTTCATGTGTTTGCGCAATGAGCTAGGATGGGTGTAGGACTTATCGCAGCCGGAAACTCGACAATTGTAAGGTTTGTCTGACGTGTGGACGTGACTGTGTTTTTTTCGATCACTGCTATTCGCGAATCGCCTGTCGCAGCCAGAGTATTCGCACTTGAAGGGTTTCTCTCCTGAAATAGAAAAATGAGAACATTAGTAATTTTCTTCGTATGCTTTAAGAGCAATGTGCACAATACACAAAATAATTTGATACATCATCACTATAAAACAGTGGTTTTTACTTTGAAACTACACTTCCAGTTAGTAAAGCAGTACTTAATATTTGACGCAGTATAAAATAATATTGCACGAAACTAAGCAAATATTGACCTGGTAAATTGTTGATTATCATCATTTTGATTAAAGTTTGAACACAGCTTAGATCAATTTTTCTGAAATGAGTACTATTGGGAAATTTTTGTAACGTGAAAGTACTATTTTTTGGCTGCCTGTAGTAGCGAATGGGAGATATCGGGAGATAGAAGTCCCTGCACGCGAATGGCCGATATAGCCGGAGCGCAACGACGGCGGAACGCCCGAGAATCGTGTGGCGTGACTTTATTTATTTCTACCGGAAGTTGACTGGAATATATTTTACCAGCGACCCCCTCCGAGCCTCCTGGCACTCTTGAGAAGAGCGGAGGCGCAAAACGGAAACGCAAAGTTGGCGAATTTTTTATGAGGAAAATGGCGACCGGTCGCACTTCTCTTCTTACAACGAAGAGGGTGAATTCGAGCTAGCTTTTCAGAGTAAAATAAGAATCTTCAACTCTCAATGTTTAAGAATTTCAGAAGACTGAAAAAAGACATGGATATGAAAAGGATTTTAAAACAAAAACATAACATGGAATATTATATAATCTAAAGTAAAATGTTTAGCTGTTGAGCTTGAAATTATCATATTTTGTAACACATGCAGGTGCGAATCTTCACACCTGATATAGCTTTTTTATCTGTTAAAAGTCTTGACATCGTTCTAACTTATCTGAGCCTTATTTCACAAAACAAGGATGCATCTCGGGACAAGCTAATTAATTTGAGTGCTATCCGCAAGATGCAGCGGTACTTATTCGTCTCACGTGCGAAAAGCACGATAACGATGGTAGTTTCAGCGAGTTATCGTCGTGACACGGATTACATTCAAATCACTCAGTTTCCTGTTGGGTATACACAACTGCCATAAAACGACTGCAAAAAAGAGTTTGAATATTCATAACGTAGGGGAGTATCACTCCTTAAAATGTTCGTAACAACTTTATGTACTGTAAGTAATGCCCAGTTAAAACACAGCATAAACTTTCTGACGAAGAGATAATCACGTCAATGTTATTTATACAAAATGAATAATAACATTTTTCAAATTGGATATATGCATAATAAGTATTTATGCATTATACAACTCGAAAATTGGAATGCATTGTGAATGGAACCCTAGTTTTCACTCAATTAACAGCAAATCGTGATCTTTGAAACGATCTCGAGCTCTGATTCTTTAGAAGTGAGAATAGAAGGATTAATTGAAGGTCTAGGTCTAGGGCAAGGAATTTGAGTTGCTCTGAAATTTCGAGGTGGCACGGAAGCAAGACGATTAATAACTTTTCAATTCTGTCTTCGGCAGGGCAGGGTGCTCGGCAGCACGTCGACAAATAAATAGCAGATAAATAAAAGCTTCGTCCTACATCCTCTATTCTGTCGCGCGGGGTTGCGTGTGCAGATGGCAACAATATATTGTGAAATATTGCCGCTGGTGTGCCCCTTCGTACCTATACCATGTAACAGTCAAGAAGGATGATCGTTGACGCACATCCATACATGCATACATGTATGCATGTACAGAGCATACATGTATGTACAAAAAGTTTTGTCAGAGTATTGGTGTACCAAAGCACCATGTATACTGAACTCCAAATCGAGCGTCCGCCATCCGAGGATGCTGCCACGATCCTCAAAGTGTTCTCGTGGTAGTGTGGATATCGTGTTATGACTTTCAGAATGGGGAGCACAATGGTCCAGATCCTCGCGGGATAAAATAGTTATTATAATCGTTTTAGCTCGACGAGGTCGGGGATTGGATACATGCCTGCCTACCCCACCTTCCTGCCTTCATAAGCTATCTGCCTACCTATTCGAACCCGTCCAAGTTTCCAAATAGAAGACGATAATGCACAAATGACTGGATTAGAAAAATGTAGATCGCAATCGTATCTGGCAGCTAGAATTGCCGAGAAGAGTCGCAGCTTCTCAAGTCTAAACTAAAATCCGTCAAGGGCGAAATTTGGGTAGCCAGCCTACCTGTGGATGTGGATTGTGGATCCATATATTATGATACGCTCTCTCCTAGAAACTTAGAGAACTTTATCTTTCATGTATCGCAACCTGTTTACAGCGAATCTGAAATCGTTCCTGCTTCTTCTTTTTTTACCGGAATCAATATGCCGACACACATTTCCTGGTTAGTTTTCATGATGTTATGAGTATGATTATAAATCTGAATTTGTTCCCTATTGTACATCAGTTACAACTGGAAAAATTCATTTGAGGCAGAAAACTATGGAAATTGTAAAAGAAAGTGAGTAATGATTCTTAGAAAAATTCTCAGGTGTGGAGCTTTATTCCAGAAAAGGTTAGCTCACAATGTACATATATTTTAGAAACTGCATAGTCAATTAACAGAAAAAAAAAGATTTTCCGTGAACTAATATCTAAAGCGATGTTTCCTTTTTCTTTATGTCCGACCCTCTCGTATTCCAAGAAGACTGAGAAACCTCTCAAAAAAGGGAACGACTTTTCTAAGGTCAAAACAGGACAGCAGGCTACTGAAACGAGATTTTAGTTTGGAAATGGTTTAGATTTCGAGTTGGCCGTTTTGGGAGGCTGTAGGGCAGGCGGTCGAGGAAAATGGACAAGCCATGGTTCGGTTTCCCAATCGTGGGCACCTTGGAAGGAACTCATTGAACTGCAGTTTTTGGAAAAGCTTCGAGTGATATATGGGCGTACTCCATTGTCCCGGGACGAAGGCATAGTCGGGGCCTCCGATCCGAGAATAATGGATGATTTTTCGCGTCCATTGTATTGGGAGGACACCAGTACGGGCCACCAAACAGTGTTACCAACCTTGCCGAAATTCCGACCCCTCCTTTCCAATAATAGGGGAGAAGACTCACCCGACCTCTCCCCTATTTTCAAAACGTTCTCGAGTGGATAATTTTCTTGTTATACGTTCGACATTAAGGAAGAAGCCACCAATTCTCTTTCCCTCAGTGTGGCTATCGATCCAGTCTCGATCAAAACGTCCTCAAGGAGAGAAGAGACGAGAGATCGGGCCAGGATAACTCTGGAAGTCGGCAAGATCGCGTCGATCGATAATCAAAGTCAATGGCTTAGGAACGCCAGATATTGGATTTAGATAAATTCGACTCTATTTGTAAATCGGCACGTATCGATGGAAGATGGGATCGATCTTCTTGATGCCTTCTTGCGAATTGGTTTTCTGATACCTTTTTTCTTCCCACCGGAAAGACATGTAAAAAGTCATGAATAAAATGGCAGAACCAGTGAGCTAGGTAACCAATCAAAGCTGAAGGCGGTTGTGATTGATGTGAGATTTGTGAGAGAAAAATTGTCGATCGAAACGATGGTCGATAAATTAGTGTAGAAATTAAGTGTATCTGTTACTAAATGTTTCAGTGCTGAATGGGTGCTATTTCGGCTCTTACTGATGTCTAGTTTCTTTAAAGTGATACAAGTAATTAAACTTTCCTTAATTTCTCGAGAATCACAATTTTCAGAGTTTACTGAGTTAACTTTTCTGTGAAACTATATAATAGATAATATTGCTGTTACTGTTCTTGCTGGCATCTGTTCTGAATTTCTAGACAAACTACGTCGTAAGCCATTCTTCGGCCGTTATATAAGTTACGATCCTATTTTTCGTCGACACCCACCTCACACCCGTAAGATTTTAAAGCTTACCCTTACGATAAAAGCTTTTGTAGTTCTTTTCTTGACTTGACTCGTGAAGAATAGGATCTAAAAAAGTCGAAAAATGTGACGCTTTCGACTTTTATTGCAATTGTGGAGCAACAAGGATTCAAAAGGCATATAATATCTTGATTCCTGTGGTATGAAAGGATTTACTGACATGTTTAAGCATTCAACATTAAAAGGGGAACAGTTAAACTCCCAAGGAATATATTCAAGATACCTAAATTCAAATACACCTTTATTGCTTTCTCTATGAGTCTATGTCCTATAAGAAAGACTATTTATTTTTTTAATATTTTCAAAGATATATAAAAGTAAATGCAACAATTGTTAAGTTCGAAACAAGATTTCTGCTTCATTAAAAATTAAGGGGGTTTTCACACGCAAATGTTCCAGTTTATACTATTTTCGTGTAAACATGTAAACATGGACAAGTATTTTCCCAGCACTTGGCTTTCAGGGGAGGATCAACGCGGCTCGTCGAGTTTCGATCCTCGTATTTACACAGATATTGTGGCAAACAAACCTCCACCTTCCACCTTTACTCCAAGTAAACACTCTCGGTCAAATGGAAGTGGAAGCAAAGGGAGTAACAGAGAGAAAGAAACGAAGAGCAGGAAAAAACATGAAAAAGAACCGCAAATTCGTGGGTAAGCCTAACTACCAGTTCATGCACCGATCATTCCGCCATGTTGGCTCTGAATAGGAGAGACGAGAGAGCGCCATCGGCAGATGTTTCTTTTCTGAAGTAATTCAAGTGTTTGTCCGCATTTATATGTTTATACCAGTGCAATGGCTTGAAATATTTTCAATACCAGATTTTTTTGCACAAGGTCATTTTTTTCTTATGCACAAGGGTTGTCCATTTAAATATGGAGTATCAGAAACCTATATGTTAAACTCTATTTTTGTGAAAATTATATAAACGTAAATATATTTTGAGTAATTAGCTTCAATTGGTTATCACATATTTGAAATTAACCAAATACTTTCCGTGAGAAAACACGATCTTCAAAATACTACACAGGATTAAAAAAGATTTTGAGGCAGTTTAATGGTATTTCAGCGGGTTTAATGAATCGCGAAATTTCAAGGATATACTTTAAGATACTTTAGAAGTTTAAAAAGGAGTCTATAGATGTTGCAAGAACTTCTTGGAACTTGGAAGGAATTCAAGAAATTTTATAACTTGAAATTCGAACACCTACTTTCCTTAGCACAAGTTTTCCTTTGTAACAAAATCACCAATGAGTCTTCAAAACACTTCATTAAATTGCCAATTGACTGCAAAGCTACTTAACTGATAAGGGTGAAAGTTGCTAACCAGTTACCTTCACTTATTTTAAAAAGAATGACACATAAATTCTCACGATTCTTACGATCTAATCTCATCATTAGACCAGGCCCAGTAAACTTATATCTGACTGCAGTTTCTTAATCAAAAACAGAGGGAAAAGAATTAGTTGTTTGTGAGGGATGGATGATCCGGTTTTGGGAGAAAGGATTCCGAAAATCGCGTGTCATCTTGATTCTTGAAAATTCGGTAGCTCAGTGTGCTGCACGTAGGGGCAGTTTAGAGTCGTATACCCTTGTATGTTATCTGAGTCGGATGCTACCGTTGTGGCAACACATGACACATGCACCATCTTGACACACCTTCAGACACACAAACACACACACTCTACATAAGCTGACAAGACTCCCTTGTCGTCCCCACTTGTCCGTTACCACATTTATACGTGTTTATGTAAACGTGGGTAATGTGCACGTGTAGCAGGCAGCATCCGAGATCAAACTTAAAGATTTTCAGAAACTGCTGGTATAAAAGATAGGGGCGCCACGGGTTCGGTATGCTGCTGCCCATCTAGAGTTACCAGGGACGGTTTAATCGACTCAGTCTAACCTTTCTCTCAAAATTCCAGGTGCACGTAATCAGTCAAAGAGAGGCTAAATAAAGTTTTGAGGAAAACTTCTTCTTGAAACAGGGAGATACATTTTTATTATTTTTTAAAACGAGCTTTTATCGTAGAAATGGAATATTTATAAAATAGCTATAAGAAAACAAAAATATGATGTCGAACTTTTGTAAAGAGTTGATAAATTTTTGAAGAATTATTTGGCATTGATATAAATTCCGTTTATAAAAAAGAATATATTGTTTGATGCGTATGGAAGAAAATAGTGAAGTGTGAAAATTTAATGGTGAAGGTGGTATTTTTTACGCGGAACTACAGCCCTGCATAGCGAGGATCGTTGCATGCAAAAACAAGCGATATTTATTCGTGGAAGGTGGCATTTTTTTGGACACTGACCCGCCTTTATATAGTTGTCACAGCGCCACTTATCTTTGCAGCGATCTGCCGTAATAGAATATCTCCTAACGCAAGAATGAAGAGCTGCTTGTTTCAAAAAATTCAAGTCCAAGACGTGGCAATTTACTGTTCTTTCGAAATAGACACAGGGAAATACTCCAAGAATGTTGTATTTTAGAGGTTTCATATTTAGGGATAGCTGC
>UWNZ010147002.1:4627-16501 GCA_900474215.1 Andricus inflator
TTACGAAATAATTATCTTCATTACCACTGTCATCATCACCTGATATGATACCAAACACATTGTATAAATTACAATATCTCTACTAGATATCAAATCTTCACTAATATATTTAGAACCAATTGGTGAAGTCATTGAAACAATTAGTTTAATTGATTTCAGAAGCTAGACCTAAAGAGGTTGATAATCTAAATGAAAATATATAGGCAAGATATAACATATTCAAATCGAACCTCGAAGCATGATTTTATTTAAAATGGTTGTGTTAGAAAATCAGATTACCTTTTAAAGTAAGATGATATTGATTTTAGAGACATCAATCTTCTAAAGATAGTATCTAATTACATGGAATTGATATTTCTTGTTTCCTAATCGCATGCCAATTAGATTAAAAACAGTCTACACTTGGCATTGACTTTCGTTCATCGAAGAGGAGCCAATTCCTTTCAGACCTCCTAATAAAATCATCACAACCCTGGTAAAAGTAGACATCCATTCTTAATCCAAAATACGTCCCCAGGTGTCTCGTAAGTCTGATTCACGAAAGACCATTTCGGGATTGGAGAGTCGATAAGGATCGTCGGACACTGGCGTAACGTAAGGATGGCAAGACACGTGGTCCTAGCCCTTCGTTGAATGCTTAAAGAAAGAAAGAATGAAAGAAAGGCCAGGAAAGTTGGTCGCGTGTCGCACACGTCGGTGATTTGTCGACCATGTGTGTACCAGCGTGGTCCTATATCCACCACATGAAGGAAGGGTTAGCCTTTAGCAAGATGCCTACCTGGTCCAGCATCTCTTTCTAACGAAGAGAAGGAAACTGAGAATGAGAGAGAAAAAAAGATCAGCGCCACGTGACCCCTAGCAGCCCTCCAATCCTTATTGGAATCCTCTTGGTCTTGGTCTAACCTGACCTAGCCAAGGTGAGATGTATCCGGCGGTTCTACCTGCTACGAGCAACATAGATACCAACCTTCAAGAGATCCCCTCATTATACATCCCACCCCTATATATCTGCTCATGCACCCACTTTAAAAAACCTCACATGTATCGAAACTTTTTGTTTCGACGCACGTGTAGCAGGTGAGATTTCGCAAGGTGCCTGCAGGCCGCTCAGAATTCATAAAAGGCCCTTCTTTGCTTCCAAATCCTAAGAAACCCTCAAGGGTTTGGTCGGTTACGTGACTGATTCTATACTCTAATCTTTGACTCTAATTGGCATATGATCAGCGAATAAAGAATATAGACCAAATGTATCGTGTCACAAATTGTAGCAATTTTTTTTAAAGATTTGCCATCTGCAGATGTGTGCTAATTCTTGTAACTTATATTTTTTCAAAGACCATCCTCAGGATAGGATAATTGGCACATTGTAAAATTTTAATTAGAATCTACTTTATTTTATATGATGCACTATTTATTAGAGAGTAGCTTTAATTTTGAATTCGTTCCATTTCGGAACCAGAATTGTTGAAAAGGATGCTAAATAGTACTAAATGAGTGTAAACAACTAAATATAACCACACTGAATTAACCATAACTTTAATCTAAAATTTAAGACGATAGATATTTCAAGAATTGCGAAACTCTCTTTCACTAAAATCTCTGGAGCCACGCGTCTGGAACGTCTCCCAACGTGTGTGAAACAGCCTAATAGGTGAGATTCAGAAAGCCCCGAAGCGTCCTGAACAGGTTATTCCAGGCCTTAATTCGAAAGCCGAAACTATAATCGGAAATGTCGACGGGTAAATAAGGAGGCGTTCGACCCATCATGACGTAAGACCGTAACAGGTTGCACTTCCGCTTTGACGAGCCTTCAAAGTTACACCAACAATCTGAAATCTGGCTATTTTAAAAAGCTATTTAAAAATTGTAATTACGAAAATCAGATTCCTATTTTATCTCTTTCAATGAAATATAACTGAAAAATACTACTTTTGCAAAACTACATTACAAGTATACCTTTTTGTCCACTAATGATCAAATGATTACAAGACCAGTGAATCTACAATCTCCATCTCAAGATTATGCTTAATTCCACATATCCCGTTAAGAAACAGTCAAGCGAATTGTCTTTTCAAGCAATCGTCCATTTTTCCTGGTATAAAATTCCAGATGAATAATTCCATTCCATTAATAGGCTACCAAGGCTCTGCAATGCAACGGAATTTGCATCTTGCCAATTACTCCAACTTGAGCAATATATTTTATTTTGCCTTCGGGAATTATTGACATTATTGCCTTACAAATCGTAAGTCAACAACTATTTTCGTCAAATGCGGATTTTCCTTTGATTTCGAATCTAAACGTTCCAATTTCTGGGACAGATGAAATAAGCTGAAATAAGATCGATCATTTATTCACAAGTTCAACGTCTTTCTTTCCGGACCCAAATGTCGAAGCTCACATTTATATCGTTTCCGGTCGCCTCTTTATACACCGGCCTTTATCTTTAGTCGAGCGAGCCAAGCCTTGGTTTTTCGAGTGACGTGTGCATGTCACGATTACAGACCGATAAAGGAATCACCTTTCCCGCGAAGCAAAAACCGAACAGCTCAAGAAACGTAACAAGCTAGAAAATGTATCTTTCCTTATTACTTTAAATTTATCTCCTACTGTGTTAAATTTGCGCCTTTTTTCTAGAATTACTTCTAAAAGTAATAAAATAAGAGACAGTAAGTATAACAGTTACTAATTAAGGAATAGATTACCACAAATCTAAATTTTTCTCCGTAATTAGATCCCATTAACTTTGTACACAAAACATTTTCTTTCAGGTCTAAAAGTTGCAATCCCGTAATATCAACCACAGTATTATAAAGCAGACCAGGAAACATCGAGACAGTGGAAGTCGCATTGCGCGGAAGAAGTACTTCGGTCGTTTTTTTTTTTTTTTTTGGTTCGAAATTTAAAGATCATTGATCACGAACCGAGTGGCAACATCGTCGTTGGTATACTTTCACGAATTGAAACGCTATCTAATTTTCCGCACGCGAGTCATCCGACGGCGCTCGAACCGCCTTCTATCTTCCCTCTCTATCGATGCTTGTCAAGGTATTTAACGATTGATTTATTATTTAATCCTGCGGTATTTTGTTGCATCAAAAGATCGAAATCAAACTGTTACGCTCGAGACAACAATCACACAAAATAATTTCTTACTGCTCTCTTGTACCATTTTCTCAACTTGATCGAGATCATTCTAGAAAATATAAAGAACAATCGGAAAAATGTGTTATTGAAAATGTATCATTTTGCGTGTTGTATTAATATAGATAGGTATTATACGCATTTTAAACCCTTATCGTATGCCAGATTGCTTATCGTTGAGGGTAAATTAAAAATCGACGCCATCTGTCTCACCTAGTTAGCATGTTCCTCTTATCACAATATTCATAAACAATTTATCTGACATTATCGTGATAATAAGAGAGCGCTTTGAAAAGTATAAATGGATTTAACTCCAGGTAAGTAATCTCGACGGGATAAATAATGATTATTGGTTGACCACATAAGCAAGTGATTACTTTTATTATTTTCTTCTGTAGTAGTGTCACATATTCCGATATCACGTGTTAGGCTCAAATGCTGACACACGTGTCTCGGACCATCACGCAACGTAAATGACGGTGTAAATATCTCTAAAGACCTGCAAAGTGTCTATAAGTGTCTCATAACTAAACTATCCTCCTTTATCAATTGATAATATCGACACGACTAAAACCAGAAATAACTAAAATTGGAGACGACAAATATTAAAAGAACTACAAGCGGAGATAAAAAATCAAGTTTCTTCAACAAATTGTATGACTCATGAAAAATAAATATACATAAGTCACATGAAACCTTCGGAATAATTTCCATTGCTGCATTTGCTTTCCATATCGATATCGAACCTCTAGTGATAATACCGCTTATCAGATAGAACAATCAAGAACGAAACATTCTAATAAATACGAAGCTACAGTCTTCATAAATTGATAGACTTTGTTGCAAATCCAATTTTAATCATTTCTCGTACACAGTATATTTTTAACCTGATTTAATTTCGATAAATGAATCGTGATCAATATCAGTCAATTCTGGGTTTTCCGAGATCCTAACCGCGCCGGGGGATATCACTGATAAAGTTTAGGAAGATTGATTAAGTAATTCGGAAGATAGTATTAACCAAAGTTAGTCAGATGATAAGAAAAGAAAAACCATCTCTATAAAATCTCTCATAACGCTTTTATGACTTAACAGTCTGAAATTTGAATAAAATTCTTAGAAAGGTTCTAATTAGATGATTGAGATTTATGCAGATGCTTTTTTTTTCAAGCCTCATTTAAATCAATTTTATGCTTGTCGGCGAACATCAAAGAGTGTGAGTTAAGATCACAGAATAGTGTGTAATTGACTAACAATGGATGACGAATTGTACTTTATCGTAAATTATCAGTGACACGTTTTGCATGGAACGTTGACTCACGTCCGACTTTTGTGATAAAAGTAGCCACGCGTTAACTCTAATTGTGATAAAAATTATGCATCTGCTAGAGGATTACTTTTACATTTGATATAAATCTAAAAAATTTTGTATACCATTTTCATTTTAAAAGGGATATTAAAAGAGGCATTCATTTCAGACTGTATAAAATAAAAATAAAATCTTGTTATCTTTTCTATTTTTCAGGTGGAACTTTAATGTCCGTATCAGTAGTTATCGCATCGATATCAACATTTTTTTATATCTAATAGAATTAGATCTTGGAATAATCGTAAAAAAAAAGATTTCTCAATCTTCAATGGAAAATTGACAAATTATCTCTGCACCAGCGACCAATGACCCCTTGATTTAAAATTCATATCGTGTCCACTGTCCGCACGACACAAACTTAGTCTTTAAATCGTTTATATACTACTCAGAATCTAAAGGCAGAGACGGACACCTCAGGTGGTAAGATAATTAATAAGACTAGCAAAATCTGAACTGATTAATAACCTAGAAGTCATTACACAGCTCATTTAACACTATTTAGGATTAGATCATTGATAAATAAACTGCTTGATAATGCCACTACATATATAATTAAAACAAAAGCCCGAAGGAAATTATAATTGACTTGAATGATCATTGATTTAAATGATAATTGGTTTATATGGTAATTGATATCAACTGTAATTGAAATGTTGTGTTCTCTACAATGTAGGAGCCATATCAACGGAATCAGCTAATGATGCAAAACATTTTTAACATCAGCAAACTTGGCATAATTTGCAGCTTCAAGACTGTAATTTAAGACACAAGAAAGTTTTCAGAATCTTTTAAATGAGAAAATATACATTCTTCCGCGAAAGAAGGGAGATTCAAATATCTTCGTTCCAAGAACGCTGGACGAAATGGGCGAGCTGGAATTTACCTTCCCTCCGTGAAACGTTTACGCAAAATCGTTGAGCGTGTACACGTAGATGCAACGTCGCACGCGAGATCCGCCCGAACAGGTGAGTTTGCGAACCTGGGGTGAATTCGATACAATGTAACCAGCACAATACAACAATGAGTCAGCCTCGAATGCGCTCAGAAAGGACGCGTGGGTGTTTAGCGCCTGGGGGATGCAGGACCAACAGCTGACAGACCCTTCCCATATCCTATTTCCACCCTTCGTTATTTATCCCACATAATATTCAAAATTTGTGAAAAACTATCACCGGTTCTGGGCTTTGAATATGTTGACGAAAATGTATTTATTTGGATAAAAGATTGCCAAGCGTCCAAAATAGTCGAAAAGGGATGCTGCATACAGTTTTTGTTTTTGTTAGAAGATTGTAGGATTGTTTCGGAATTGTGTCACTTGGCGAGATTTGATGCAATGTTTGTGCAACCAAAGAGATGATTAGCGACTTTTCTAAATTTTACAGATGACTTAATTGAAGATGTCAAGTGGGACTATTCTTGGAATAAATAAATTGAAGTAGAGTTGATGAAAAGAGTGATAATTCGTTAATCTATGTCTGGAAAGGAGTATTCCTATCTTGTCAATCATCCATCTATTGGATGACAATATGAAATATTGGACCAATCATCATTACTAATCATTGTCAAAATTAAAAATAATCAATTGGCCCAATGCACATCAGCATATTGTCAACACCTTATCCAAGTATTTTGTCTTATCCAGTTCAAAAATATAATGTGAAGAGAAAAAATAATATAAAGTTCGACAAGAAACCAAACATGCAAATCAGAGTAATTTTTGAAAAGATGTTCACCAATCAGTGTCAATTTTGCTCACTAATCCACTTATTCCAAATACTCTAGTCCAATTGCTTGCCTTATCCGATTCCAAATCCGCAAAGTTTAGGCTATTCAAAATACTGATCACTCACCATTTTCGGCGCCACGAAGAGGTCCCGAGGGACTTCCTCCAGTAGAAACCCCTTCATCCTCGCTTCCACTTGAACTGCCTTCGCTAGGACTATAACTCCTCCTGCTGCCACTCTTTACAATTTTCTGCCCGCTGCCCGTTCCATTGTTGTTATCTTGCATCCTGACCTGCAGCCTCTCATGAACAGTCCTCGTCCTCGACTGCAGTCTCTGCTGCTGCAAGGACCCGACAGAAAAATCGAGAGGCTGATCAATCTCCGAGGTCTGCTGCCTCTGACACAAAGATGCCGGCAAAGTTTGGGCTTGACTCGTAGCATGAACGACAGAAGGTACCTGTACCTGTTCCTGATGAACATTACTAGGTGGACTCCACCACTGATGACCACCCTGAATGGACCTCCAGGCCTCGATGGTATTATTATTCGTGGGACTGTTCTGCTTCTGCTTTTGGGGTTGTTGGTGCTGGTGTTGCTGAAGCTGGGATTGTTGTTGCTGCGCCATTGCCTCTACTAGGTTGTTATTTTCGAGAAGATGCATGCTGGGTGTTTGTGTCATTGAAGTTGGCAAGGCGAAGGGGGAGGTGCCCACCGTCGGCGGGCTGGACTCCTGGTGCTGGCGATGGGCGGAATGATGATGTTGATGATGTTGCGGGAGGTGCTGCTGAGAGCTCGACGGCACGATCACCGGAGGCGGAATTTGCCGGACGGTACGCGCGGCTTCCGCGACCCACCGGCGCACCGCCTCGCTGTCGAGGCCCGCCAGCCCTGCGGACTTTGTCTTCACCTGCACGCCTTGTATACCTGATAACCCTTTCTCGGGTATCAAGCCGGGCAGCGCGAGGACCCCGGTGCCCGCCACCGCGACCCTGGGACCTGAAACGCCCCCGAAAGCAGTCAACGCCGCGAGATCCAACGTGGTCGCTCTCTGGTGAATGACTCCTGAAGGAATCCTGGCAATTCAACTCTTCCCTTAATTTGTTCGGCTAGATCGATGCTGATCGTTCGTGACCGTTATTTCACTGATCCTCATGGAGATAAACCTCTTGCGGAGTCAGACTCTCGATAGACACGCCAAGTCATCCAAGAAAGAGAGTCAGTATAAGTTCCTGATCTCGAACCGTGATCCAACGACCTCCAGCATCCACTCTGGACATGAAAGAACCCGCCACTTGTTTCAAATCACTCGATGCACAATGTCACCCACAATGTTACGTCACGATTTGTTATTATCTACACGAGCCACCGGCATAATCACAACTGTCAGATACACAACTGTCAGATTGTCATCTGTCTCTAACACAAGACCACCTAAGAAACTTTGTTTGCACCTTGGTATCAACTTGACATCAACTGTCGTCAACTCTTACCACCTAAACAAACACTAATTGGCAGTGAGAATTTTGAAACTGGTGGAATGGTAGCACTTGACAGCTAAACCGCGTGGTACCGGCACACTGGTACCAGTTCTCCAATTATTTAATCCAGGACTTTAACTACTAAATCCAGGTCTCACTCGGATTATGGAAACGTGGGTGTAGCTCGTTGAACCTAGTGTCGGTCACTGAAGCCTCTCTCGGTTATTATCGCAATCGGAAGGATGAATCGAGCGCGAGCGCGAAAGAGCGGTTAGATGCTGTCGCGTGCATGTGTGCAGCTACACTAGGGTCTAAGCCGGCGGCGGCACACGGACGCCTCCGTCCGACCGTCCGGCGGCGTTGCGAGGTGGGGGAGTCGTTAGGCCGTAGCAGAGGGAAAAAAAAAATCGAGAGTAGGTAGTCAGCGACCGCCTGGACTGCGAGCTGCTGGTGGGGACCAGGCTGCGTTGGTGGGGTGTTCCAGGACCAATCCCCGCCGCCCGCGACATTGCTGGTCACGCCTTCAGCGACTAGTTCCTACCGCGAATCACGCGCGCGCCTTTTTCCTCGTGGACCAGCGAGAGCAAGCCAGAGCTAGCAATTTGCATATCGCCGATAGCAGACTACTGGCCAATCACCAGCCATCCTCCTTCTCAACTTCTCCGCCCCGCGACAACGTATGCGACCTGCTAGCAATTAGTCCTCAGGTACCGACTTCATTTGCTGAATTCGAATGGAGGTCCTCTATGCTTCATTAAACGCCCCTTATAATTCTGCTGGTTAAGACTTTATTTATTAGGATTTGAAGATCAAGTGAATATAGATGGGAATATAGATGGAAGGTTATAAATGCCGAGAGGTTTTGGCGAGTGATTAAATTTTGTCAAAGATTTCTCCCCTTTTCCCTAATTGGGGTTCCTCAAATTGAAGTTAGAGATTAAATTCTCGTGTGGCGAAAGATGGATTGGTATCGTTTTTGATGAATTCTGACACCCCACCTTAGGTTCGTTAACCAGCAAGTACCCCTTTTTACCTAATGGTTCTAATTGATTAATTTCAGTCTTTGGGAAACTAGATTTAGGACAAAACAGCCGGATTGACAAAAGGGCTGAATACTGAGTTTGATGTGACATCGCTCCCCTTCAGCAGATGTTACACACCTTTTCCCCAAATCCAGAATTACCCTTTAACCAGCTTCCCTAATAATTGCTCTTGGGCTGCAATTTCTCCAATTGATAATAAAATTTGTTTTCCACTCAGAACAACTATTTCTCTTTATACATATCCCATTCTTTCTGAGATACTAATGTTCTTTTCTCTCAGTTCGGGAACTGTATTAGTAAACAAATTTCTAAAACGAAACTTCATTGATTTTCATGGAATATTGTTCCCTTCTCTCAAAATTATTTTATCTTTATAATAATTGAGGATGAGAATTCCTAATGTAAATTCTCTTCACAAAAGGGATGATAACTGATTTTCTTGAAACTGTCTATTTTGGATATGGTATGTAAAAATTGTAGATTCCCCTTTTCAGAACATTATGAGTTACGTTTCCCTGTGCACAAAAGAATATTGTTTTTGACGAATCATTTTGCATTTCTTTTTTCCAAGTTAAGGATTCTCAATTCTTATCATTCATCAATAATCACAAAAGAAAGAGACATCGATTTTGAAAAATGCTATGTCAATATTCATCGAATTTGTAATTATAAATCTCCAAATACACAAAAGAGATATTGTGAATTTTTTAATTCCTTCTTACTAATTTAGAATTTTCCTATCCCAGAGCATAGTACCCTTTATATTTTTATCATTAAATAATAAAAAGTTATAGATTATACTAATGGTAACCCAATATTACCTTTTGTTCATGAGACAATGTTAAAATTACAATTTTTACTTTAAATGGTCCGATTTAAAACAATTTTGGTCTCTTGTTATGATTAGCAGACAAGGTGATGGTTTGAGATAAAACTTGAAATTTGTTAATCCGGTGAGAATGGATTTGAGAATGAAGGATGCCACGTGGCGAATACAATGTTTGGCCACAAACGCCCTGCAGATTGTGTGAGATACAGTGTGTGTGGTTAGTGCAAGGGGTTGGAGGAGGAATTAGTTAGAAAGAAGCCCGCGAGAGGCCTCTCAGATCGACCCACACACGTGTGAACTTATGCCACTTCAACCACAACTACTACTGAAGTGGTCATCCGACGGCAGCCGATCCTTTAGCGCTAAGCTGATATTTTTTCCTAAATCGAAAGACATCAAGAGATTATCTGTTATTCATCCGATCCTACTCACTACTCATCATCATCATCATAAGTTTCTATCAAGATAACGGTCATGATATTTATTACCGCAGATTAGAATTGCAGCCCTGAAAGAAGTCTTTCAAAGATCAATAACATCAACATCAAAAGATTTTTGGACCTAGATTTATTTATAAACTTGATCGCTGATTGTAAATAGAAGTTTAAACCATAGTGTCCATAATTTGATTCTAATTGAAAGGTCAGAATTAGAAACCTATAACTTCATCCTAAAAATCTTGATGATCTTGATGATCCGTCATAATGCCATCAGCCATAAAAATTCTAATCTATCATGATCCTAAAATTCCTCAATATATAATAATCTCAGGGAGAAAAAGGAGTAAAGATCCGCCATGACAGGTGCAAAGCAATAATATTTCCATACAGCCATAGAAGGGTTCCACACCCCAGGACGATTTGAATTCGACATGCGCAGTACTAGATATAAAAAAGGCGATTTAAAGCGTCTCTTATTGGTCGTGAAAGGGAGGCGCGCACACCCAGCCACCATTCCCCGCTATCGCGAACCTAACCTTGCCGACCCTTCTTTTACCTCTGCTTATCGCTATCATATTTCCATATAGTGAAGAGCCCCCCTCTCAAGTGATGGAGATTTAAATCCGGCATGCGCAGTGTTGGAGAAAAAAAGGTGTTTTAAAGTGACTCTTATTGGCCATAGAGCGACGCGGGCTTCTCCTCTTTACCTATCTCCCCTTTGGCTGTTCACTGCGTGCCTAACCTCGCGGCCTGGTACCGCTCACCCTTCTTTCTCTTCTTATCGTGCTACCCTTCCATGCATTCTCCCACCCTCTTTTTCTTCCTGCTTTTCGATCTGCGTCTCCGTCGTTCCTTCTCGTCCTTTCTTGATCCCCACCACTTACCCCTGACCTCCCACGCTGGCTGAGAAATGAGAGTAGGGATCACTCCCCCTGACGCCCTTCCACCACCCTTTCAAAAGGGGAGTGAGTGGTAAGAAGGGAGAATTCGCGAGAGAGAGGGAGAAAAACGGGCCGCGTATTGATTTTAATGACGCCCCCACCAACAACTCAGCATCGCGCGAATTCAAGAAAGAGGCGCGAACAATATTCTGCACGCTCTGATTCTTGGACAGGTTCGAATATGACTAGGTAGGGGGAAATGCATCTTCGGAGGTGCTGCTTTGTCGCGGCTGACGGTTCAGGAAATTGCTATTTTTAGGGGATGCTATAAATATTATATAAAGAATTTCTATTTAACATAAAAAAAATTTCAAAGGAAAGAAAAATGTATTTGACCTTAAAGAATGACTGGGGTTGCTACAGGTCAGGGAGTTCCAGAAAGTCAGTGAAAGTCGGAGAATTTAAAACTGGTCAAGTAATGTCCGGGGATACTTGACAGAGTCAGAGAATTTTCGGCAAACTGAAGTTGAAATTAATTTTATTACTCTGTTAAAAATTCAACATTTTATGGAAAAGTCATTCTTTTTGGTTTAAAATTCATCTTTTGGGTGGAAAATTAATCCATTATGGTAGAAATTGCATCTTTCTTTTGTTGAATTATTTTGTTAAACTATTTTGTTGAAAGTTCATCTTTTTTAATTTTTTGGTTTAAAACTAAAATCTTTTTTAGTTTAAATATTAACTATTACATTCATTTTTTGGTTGATGATTCATCATCATAGTTAAAAACCCTTTTGTTTCAAAAATTATGTATTTTGTCAAAAAACAATTTTTTGGTTGTCAATTCCATTTTGCACTTCAAATTGAACAATTACATGTTCGGTTAAAAATTTCTCTTTTTCGTTGAAAAATCATCTGTTTGGTTGAAAATGTAATTACTTCTTTGAAAATTTATTTTACTTGTTT
>UWNZ010147951.1:0-12799 GCA_900474215.1 Andricus inflator
CTCTAAAACAGTGGCACACTTGAAAAGTTAAATAAAAAAAATTGTATTTATATGCTCCATGCCAAGAAATCTGTCAACTGTTTCGACTTTCTTATTTGAAATTCGGAAGTTATCCAATAAAGCCATTAAAATCAACCTTCATTTTTCTTCTCTTATTGGTAGAAGCGATTCAACAACTCAAGGTCCTTGTAATGTTTAAGATATTACTAATTTATTTTGTAACTTTTTGGAAATATAGTATGTAAAACCACATTTTCTTTCATCAATGTACAGAGAAGGTAATTTATTATTCAAAAAATCAATTGTTCTAAATCATGCAACGACCCTATTAGCAAAGACATTTAAAATTAGGTCTGAAATCGGAGGGTATACATTACTTCTTTATTTGGATGTAGATTTTTGAAACCTTTTATTTTGTGTTTGTGTGTGCTTTTGGGGGAAAAAGATTGTTTTGAGGCCATTTATCAGTTGCAAATACCTACATTACNNTAATTTTAACTAATTATAATCGTACATTAATTTACCTCATATTTTATGCAAAAACTATGAATTTTAACAAATAATCTTCGCAAATAACGAAAAACTGACTCTTGTTTATTAATTTGTTCATAACATTATTTAAAAAAAGTTTTCTTACTAAAAAACATAAATTATTTCTGTATAGTTATTATACCGATTTAAGGCCTGTTCTATATTGGATTTGAAAATCTCTGAAACAGTGGCACACTTGAAAAGTTAAATAAAAAAAATTGTATTTATATGCTCCATGCCAAGAAATCTGTCAACTGTTTCGACTTTCTTATTTGAAATTCGGAAGTTATCCAATAAAGCCATTAAAATCAACCTTCATTTTTCTTCTCTGATTGGTAGAAGCGATTCAACAACTCAAGATCCTTGTAATGTTTAAGATATTACTAATTTATTTTTTAACTTTTTGGAAATATAGTATGTAAAACCACATTTTCTTTCATCAATGTACAGAGAAGGTAATTTATTATTAAAAAAATCAATTGTTCTAAATCGTGCAACGACCCTATTAGCAAAGACATTTAAAATTAGGTCTGAAATCGGAGGGTATACATTACTTCTTTATTTGGATGTAGATTTTTGAAACCTTTTATTTTGTGTTTGTGTGTGCTTTTGGGGGAAAAAGATTGTTTTGAGGCCATTTATCAGTTGCAAATACCTACATTACTTTGAAAGTTTCCAATAATAAATTCTTTAATGTTCTTTAATTTTAAATACCTCAACGTAAAAAGATTTGAAATTTCTAACTCTATATAATTTGAAATTACTCTATATTTTTAAAAGCATTCCATTGAAAATTGTTCAATTTTAAACCCATAAATTTCAGTTTCGTCAGTCTCGAATGCTTCAATTTGATATTATTTAATTCTAAGTCCTTAACGCTGGAATTTGCTCGATCTCGGAAACTTCTAATTTGAAATGGTTGGTTTTTGAAATCACTAAATTTAAAGTTGTAAAATTTTAAACTGTCCAAATTGAAAATTGTGCAATCTTTATTAATTGCAATCATTTACAATCAGATACAATTGTGTTATCAGTCTACATCGAAATTCGAAGTTAAGTATGTACCTCTCGTTCACATGATTTCCGGGAATAATTGGTTATTTCCGTAAATTAAAACTAATAGTGAAGAATTAGAATAAAATTTGAAAGATCATGTTTACTTTATTGACCACTTACGGCGGATATGATAAATTATCTATTTTTAAGCTATGAGGGTCTCGTTCATAATATGTGCGTAAATAAAATATTTAACTGACAATGAGATTATTAGGTTTGAGATTGACTATTATTCATTATTTAATCATTATTATTGAATAAAATGAAAATTGTATTTTTCTGTCTTATTTTTAATGATTATAATTCTTTCTTTTTTTCATATTGTATTAAAATAATTGAAGTTGAGTAATGAAGTAATTTAGAAATAGTTCTGAAAAGGGGAGATTAAAATACTGTAAATAGTAGTGATCTAATTCCTTTTATAGCTTACCTAATTCATCGGTTGGCACTAATTTTGATACTATTGACCGCATCGCAATGAATGAAGTTCCATTAACAATTTCAACCAAAGGAGCTAAAATGATAAATTGACAAGAAATTGTAATGCTGCGATCAAAAAGCATGTAATTAAAATGACAATAAGTTAAGTAAATACAATGAAAACTTTACCAGTTTTTACGCAATTTTATTAACCTTTAGAAATTATAGAAACTAACCAAGATAAATGATCGAGTTCGTGGTGGCGAATGCATAAACAAAACTTGAAAGAATTTTGCTCATGCAACTCATAATTCCTACAACAGCGTCATCGATTTTCAAAACGTGACTGAAGACTCCTACAGATATCGCAGTGCCTGTAAAATAAAATTACATTGATTTTATACTAATTCTCTGTCACGTTTATGTTAGGCAAAAACGTCAAGGAATTCATTGTTATTTTCATTATGTTGCATTTATAAATTAATCTTTATTCTTCAAAAGTAAAATATCCATTGGTGGCTTCTACCAGTATAGAAGACACTAATGGATACTTATTCATTTAACCAGTCTAACTAGAATAATTTGTTGAAATTATTTTCTTTAAAATTTATTCTTCAAATTTTTCAACATACGACTTCTCTTTGATTTTGCAAGGATTTTAACTTATCCTTAACGTCTTTGTAAAATTTTTATCACAGAAAATCGTGGGGCATTACTTTGATCTTGAAGTTGGATCAAAGTGATTTGCAGCAGAGTGATATGCATTTGATTAAAATTATTCAGGTTTAGTGTCAGAATTATTTTGCAGTTACAAGTAAACATCAGACATTGGATTCACGCCACTATTGACACTTTTTGACACTTTGTTTTAACGATGCAACTATTTTGTTAAACTTCTTCACTAGATTGTCCAAAATAACATATCCATCAACTCAAAATTGATTGATTACGAAATTTAAAAATATTTCAATATTTAAAAAATTTAAAAATATTTTAACTGATTTTAGAGATTTTATAGGGTTTCAAAGCCTTTAGTGTATTCTAAAGGCAGTGTATGCTCTGCCGGCACCGGCAAAAAACTTCTCTACCGGTACCGGCGAAAAATTTCCCTGCCGGTACCGTCAAAAAACTTCTCTGCCGGAACATTATTACATAACATTATTGTACATTATTACATTTTTATTGCATCTTTTATTACATTTTTATTGCATCTTTCATTACATTTTTATTATATCATTATATTATTATTGATATTGTACATAACATTATTTCTATGACCAGTCACAGAGCTGACTTTCCGCCACCCCCCTACGAGACGCCAGAAAGAGGTAGGGGTTTGACCAACATTATTTCTGTGGAAAGTCTTAGTGGTGCCTCCCCCCCGCGAGACGTTGAGAAGAAGGAGTGCTGTGACCAACATTATTTCTATGACCAGTGAAATAGGTGCCTTTCCGACCTCACGAGACGTTAAAAAGGGGAAGGTAAGGGTATGACGAACAATATTTCTGTGACCAATCAAAGGGGTGCCTTCCTGCCCCCACAAGACATTGGAAAGGGATAGGGGTTTGACCAATATTATTTCTGTGGAAAGTCACAGAGGTGCCTTCCCGCCTTCCGCCCAAGAGACGTTGAGAAGGGGAAGTGGTTTGACCAACATTATTTCTGTGACCAGTCACAGGGGTGCCTTCCCGCCCCCACAAGACGTTGGAAACGGGCAGGGGTTTAACCAACCTTATTTCTGTGACCATTCAGGGAGGGGTGCCTTTCCGCCCCAACGAGACGTTGGGAAGGGATAGGGGTTTGACCAACATTATTTCTGTGACCAGTCAAAGGGGTGCCTTCCCACATGAGACGTTGGGAAGGGATAGGGGTTTGACCAACATTATTTCTGTGACCAGTCAAAGAGGTACCTTCCCCCATGAGACGTTGGGAAGGGGTAGTGGTATGACCAACATTATTTCTGTGACCAGTCAAAGAGGTACCTTCCCCCATGAGACGTTGGGAAGAGGTAGTGGTGTGACCAGCATTATTTCTGTGACCAGTCAAAAGGGTGCCTTCCCGCCCCCATGAATCACTAATCATAATTCTTTAGTCGCTAATCGACGATAAAGTGCGATATGTACATAAAAAGTTCCATATAAAGCGTCAAAATCCAAAATATGACAAGATAACTCTGAAATCACATAACCTTACTCTAAAATGCCTGACAGTCTCTTTGGTATGCTGGAAATATGTTTTTTTACCGGTACCGGTAGAGAACTTTATTGCCGGTACCGGCAGAGAACTTTTTTGCCGGTACCGGCAGTCTATGCACTCCGTATTCTAAAAGATTTCAAGGGATTTTAGAGAATTTCCAAGATCTCGAGAAGTTGCATTTGACTTCAGAAGATTTCAAAGTTTTCAAAATTTTAAAATAAATTTTAAGTGATATCACGAATTTCAAGATAATTCACAGGATTTCAGAGTATTTCAAGGATTTTGTGGAGATTTCATCGCAGACCTATGCGAAGTTGTAGGATCTCCAAGGACTTTAAAGATTTAAAAAATTCCAGTGGATTTAAAAGATTTAGGGTATTTTACAAGATCCCAAGAATTTTCTCGAATTTCAAGGTCTCAGAGGGTTTTAAAAATTAAAACAGTTTTAAAGAAATTCCGACAGATATTGAAGGTTTTAAGATCTTACACGGGATTTCAAAATATCTTGAGAGATTTCACGACATTGGAAGGATTTTAAACATTCCAAAGGATTTTAAAGAATACAGTGTATTTTAAAACATTCCGAGGAATTTCATGAGATTTCAAAGAATTTCGTAAGATTACAGAATATTTCAAAGATTTCAAGGAATTTTTTATCGTATTTTGAACTCTATCTTAAGAATGCTATTTAGAACCATTTCAAGGGGTTTTAAGTCATTTTACAATATTTGAGGGATTCATAGGATTTCAAAAGAAATTAAAAGGTTCCATATAAAATTATAAGGAACTTCTATAGATTTCAAAGGGTTATAAAAATTCGAGAGTTTTTCAGAATTTCGTAAGATTTCAGAAAATTTCAAATGATTTTAAAAAGGTATCCAGGACATCAATCATATTTCAAAGATTTTAAGGGATTCCAACGGATTTTCAAGAGAACTTTAGTGAATAAATGAAATTTAATGAAATTTCAAGGGACTTCTGGGGATTTCTACAGATTTCAGGGAATCTAAAAGATTTTAACGGATTTTAAATCTTTGTAGGTATTTTAAGAGATTCAAAAGGATTTCAGGCAATTTTATGGCTTTAATATTTTAAAAGTTATTGCATGACACTATTTTGCCACTATTTTTCCAAATTAATGCTACTATTGGCACTATTTTGAATTAATTAAATGAGTCCGGGGCTTAAAACATTGAATTTGTCCCATTGAGAAGTTCACACTTCCATTTTTGTCAATTAATTTCATATTTGCGTCTATTTGCTCCTCGTAAAATATATTTATAAATTTTAGATCTTGTCCCGATTAAGGTTTGAGATTTTTACGTTAGATGAGATAACTCTTTTGGAAAACCTTTTGGCTAAAGGTATTTTGTGAGATCTTTAAAAAAATCGACTCCCATTTTGATCATGAAGTTGGGCTCATACATTTTTTGGATTCTCGAAATTGGATCACTTCGATATTAAATAGAACATTAAAATGAGCTGCAGCACTTTTGACACCTCAGGATTAACTGTGATTATATAAACAATAATACTTCTTTTTAAACCACCTTTCTGTTATTATAGAGTTTTCTTCCAACGCTTTTTCGCCGACGGCTACGCTTCAACTACAGTAAAAAAATATTGCACATAAAAAAAATAAAATGAAACTTTTACACAAACTAATAAAAAATCTTTTTGCAACATAAATTATAAAAATTCTCGGCATATTCGTTTTGCCAGTTTGTTCCACAAGTCATAAATAATTCACATAATAGTTAAAAGCTTTGACAATCATACAAAATCTGAAATTTATGCATCACGTGCGAACAAAAATTTATGATCATTACGAACAATTGAACTAGCGCTCGAAAGAAACAGCTAAAATCGTTAATATATCAAGAAAACGTTTAAGACTTTGCATAATAAGCAACCAATTAGACCATTTTTTACCCATCCTTATATTTACCCAGAGAATAAGGAAAAACTGAAGAGAAAAAGTAAGTTCGAAAGTTTTGTCGTTCTGGTCAGAAAATCTGTGTCAAGTAATGTTATTGAATGAATTTATAATATTGTATAATATTTAGAGGTAAAGCAATGCTTTTTCTTTTATTTTCTTTAAGGAGATTTTATTTCGACAGGGTTTCTGATTTTAGAAATCTGACCTTCAATTTGGATATGATTTTTACTTACCTATGAGATTAGTCACCATACTGTAGGTTGAAAACATGCTGAACTGCACTTCGTTCCAATTGAATCGATACCTCATAAAAAGGTACATCACTGCCATTTCACCTGGATAAACAAAAGCAATATGTTTCGAATTATTTTTAGATATTTTAATATAAGATAAAAATTTATATCCATTGCATGTTTTTTTTCAAAGTTTGGTATGTTCACTTCAATTCTTTATGTTTGGAATCAGTTTGTTTCAATTTTCAATAAGTTATTATTTTGGTCATTTGCAATAATCGAAAATTCATTTGCAATCATTCTTCAATAATTGCTAAAGTTAATGCTCAATAATTTAAAACTGAATGTCTCATTAATGCCATATTATACAATAATTAGGATACCATATACTGTAACTAATTTCAGCAGTAATATAAATCAAAGAGTGAAAGGCATTACGTAAACATGTCATTTATGAGAATAACCATTTTTTCAAGTTGCGATTAATTAATTCTCAATAAAAACAGTTTCTATAAGTAGAAAGAGTAATGGAAAATTAAAAAATGAGCTCCTGAAATGTAAATTAATAATAACAATGTAAATACAAATATTTAAAACACTTGTTACCTTCAAAAG
This sequence comes from Andricus inflator, assembly GCA_900474215.1. Taxonomy (NCBI): domain Eukaryota; kingdom Metazoa; phylum Arthropoda; class Insecta; order Hymenoptera; family Cynipidae; genus Andricus; species Andricus inflator. The sequence continues at coordinate 6,991 of UWNZ010147951.1, forward strand.
ATCATTTCAACATTTGTAAAATATTTTGAACTATGTCTGATCTCTAAATCATTGTAACTAAGGTTTTCTAGTTTTGATAACGAATACATCTCTTTTTCAAGAGTTTTCTATTTGCAAAATAAAAAAATATAATTTTGTAATCATATACATATAGCTTTGATAAGCGTTATAAAGTTGTTAGTAAATGCATGTCTCATCTCTAAATTTTTAATATAAGGTTTTGCAGTATTTTATGAATATATCAGCTTTTCAAGAATTAAAAAGAAAATGAAAGTTAACTAAATTTAAAAGAGATTTGTGAGTGCCGATTTTCTCATTTTGTTTTAATTAATTTTTTATTTAACAACAAAGTTGCCATTCTTTTATAAACGATTCAATTTTTTGTAACTAATTATATTTATGAAAAAAATCATGAAATCAGTAAAGACTCTTCTTAGAAATAATATCCAGTAGGTAAATAAATAATATGTATGATTTGGCAACACATGATAACAATCATTAATTGCTTTAAAAAAACTTGATAAACAAATATCTGATACTTTACCGACCAATAATAATTGTTAATTTTACAAGCAATTGTATAAAAAAATTCACAACTTGACTAAATGTCAACGAATGGATGTTGTTTTTTGTTACGAAATCGACTGACAGGGACTCAGAAATGACCTTTTTTTGTTAGGAGACTTTTTCAGGCGATAATATTTGTTATTTGTTTAAATAAATGTTATTAAAAATACAGGTTTTCTTCAATTTTCAACCAGCTCATTTCGTTTTTTTTTCAACGGAATTAACTCTAAATAACTTAGCCATATACGTTTCTTATGTTATTTTGTCAATGAGACTCAATTGTTTTTTTATAAACAATCCAGGCGGGCAATTTTTACATGGACAGAAAAATTATATATAATTCTCATTTATTTGATGCATTTTTTGTAAAAAACAAATGAAAATTATACATAATTTCTTACACTATATATAATATAAACTGATGGGTGTCGGCATAACCATGTGTCATTTTTTTTAAAACACGTTTTATTGGCTTAAAAATTCTTCAAAATTCTACCGTAAATTGTGGTGAAAGGATATATCAAAATTCGAACCGGAAGTGGGTTTTTATCTCGATAATTGGTAGTCGATTTCGTAAAAATATGACATTCATTTGCTAAAGTGTAGTCAAGTTGTGAATTTTTTTATAAAATTGTTTATAAAAATAACAACTAGTTTTGGTGGATAAATTATCATAAGTGGAAGATTTCTCCACGTAATTTAAATTGATTCCGTTAAAAAAACGAAATCTGACGGTTGAAAATTGATGAAAATCTGTATTTGTTTATCAAATTTATTAAAACAATTAACAATTGTTATCAGGTATTAAGAAACTGTAAATATTATTTATTGAAGCCAAATTTTGGTGCAATTTTCTTAAAGGAACGAAGTGTTTAGAGCGTAAAATAGCTAATATATGCATTTGTTCATTAAATTTGTTCATAAAATTAACAATTGCACTGGATTTTTTAAAATAGTAACCAGGCAAGAATTGAAAAATAAATTACCCATTTTTTTAATGTTGTAACCTGCGGGATATTATTTTAAAGAGTGTCTTTACTGATTACATATTTCACGTAAATAAAAGTATTTTGCAAAAAAAAAAGGGATCGTTTACAAAAAAAAATTTGTTATGGTATCAACCGAGGATATCTTTCTGATGACCCCTTGCTATGATATTTTCCAAATTTACAAGAATTAATAATTATTTAATTAATTTTCATAAAAAAATTCAGAATTCAGTTATTTTGCAAAGAATACACGCTAAATTGTTTTTACGAATTCAACTAAGAATTTCTTTCCGATGAATTCTTGGTATCATAATTTGAAAATTACACTATTTATTATTTAAACAATTTTTTAAAAAACTAATTCAAAGCTTGGGCATTTTTCAAAGAATAGGTTCAATTTCTTTTTACGAAATCAACTAAGAATGTCTTTTCGATGGCTCTTTGCTATGATACCTTGAAAATTGGTAAGAATTAATTATTATTTAAACAATTTGCATAAACATATTCAGAATTTCGCTATTTTTTAATGAATACACTCAATTATTTTACGGAATCAACTTAGAATGTCTTTGCGATGACTTTTCGGTATAATACTTTCCAAATTTCCAAGAATCATTAATGATTTAAACAATTTTTATGACCAAATAAGTGTCATAGCAAAGAGTCATCGGAAACACATTATTAGTCGATTCTGAAAACAAATGGAGCCCATTCGTTGAAAAATAGCCAAAGCCTGGATTTGTTTATGCAAATTGTTTAAATAATTAATCATTCTTGTGAATTCGCAAATTATCAAAGCAAAAAGTCATCAAAAAAACATTCTTGGTTGATTCCGTAAAAGAAATTGAGCATATTCTTTGAAAAATAGCCAAGCTCTGAATTTGTTTATGAAAATTGTTTAAATGATTAATAATCCTTGTAAATTTATAAAGTATCATTGAAAAGACATCCTTAGTTGATTTCGTAAAAAAAATTGAACCTATTCGTTCAAAAATATCCAAATTGTAAATTTATTTACTAAAATTGTTTAAGCAATTGTCAAATAGCATCTATTTTCAATTAATAGTTATAAAGCATTATATTATCTCATATTCTATACAAAAACTATGAATTTGAATGAGTCAAACATTGACAATCTCGAAAAATAACTTTTATTCATTGATTTGTTTATATCGTAATAAGCCATTTTTTTAAATTGCTCTCGCCCACTGGAAATTATTCCTAGATAGTACTTCTGAAATTTAATAGAAAGTTTCAATTTTGTTGTTAAATAATAAATTATCCAAAATTTTCATCAAAACTCCAAACACACACATCTGTTCGAATTTAAAAAATCTTTCATTTAAAAAAATCGTCCAAATCGAATGAATAGTGCAGGCTAAAACTTGATTTGTCCATTAAAACTTGATTTGTCCACTAAAACTTTTTTTGCCCCACTGTGCGGCGGGACGTGCTGGCTACTTTCTTCCGTTTTCATATTAAAAGAATCTGAGATAATTTTTTTGTTTCAAACTACGCTCAAATTGACTCATTAAAATCCTGCATTGTAATTATGTAATTAACACCTTTATTCCCATTACACTGAGATTTAGAGCCTCTGAACAGATTACGAGACTGAATCTATAATAATTATTGATTGCTGAATGATATAATATTACTAAAATAAAGCATTCTAAATAAGGAACTTTTTTATCGCTTCTTTTTCCAGTGCCTTTTGCATATCGCGAAGGCGATATACTCCAGTGCAATCAAAACTTTTATCTCTGCACTTCATGCTCCACGAGACTTTAATGAACATAATTCGATGCAAGAAAGTGAAGGCCTAGATGGAATGAGATCGAAGTAACTTGTGAACAAAAATGTAGATTTTAAATAGACAAAAAAAATTCACATTTTGCAACCTCAACAGAAACAATGCATATTTATCTGTTATTTAAACCAATTTTAAAACCTACTAGAAAATAAATACTCATTGCGAAACCTTTTTATCTTTACTACACAAAGAATTTCAAGAGAATTACTCGTTCCTTTTATAACACTAAACTAGATTCATATACTTCCAGCAAGTTAGCAAAACATTTTTACAACCACTCTTGCTCTTACAAATCTTACAAGTCTTACAATCCTTATTTTCAAATTAACGCTCGTAACCATGAACCATTTTAGGAAATCCTGTTGACAAGTTGGTCAAATTACAATCTAAATTCAAATCAGTCAAAATTTGACAGATTAAATGAATCAAGTATGTTTTGACTGAAAAATCAGTCATTTATACAGACAAAACTCGTTTTAAGAGATGAATTAGTCAATATTGATGACAAAATCAATCAGTTACTTCTAATGACTGAATTTCAGTCAACAGAAGTGACTTATTTCTCCGTTATATTCTAAATTACAAATAAATCAGTCATTTGAATTCAAATGTAAATAATCAAAAATAAAATAGTAAAATAATTATTTGTATAAATTAAAATTCTTCATTAAATTCCTAAGTTTTAATGAATGACTAAAATTAACGATAAATGTTAAATAAACAATTTTACACTAAACAACATTCTTCTAAAGGACGCTGAAATTTTGCCTGCAAAATTTGCATCAATTAACATTGGGTCTATTGTCGAAGATTTTATAAATCATTATAAAGTTTGGATAAATTTCAGTTTCACATACTACATATAGCACCTCCTTGAATCCGAACTGAATTAATAGAACCCAATAATAGAATCCTACCTTTTTTGTTGAAAGTTATTTCTTTTTGGTTGAGAATTCATCTTTTTTGGTTAAAAATTTTATTATTCGGTTGAGAATTTATTTATTTTGTTGAAAATTCAACAATTTAGTTAGAAAGTCATCCTTTTCAAACGTGAATTCATTTTTTGTGGGTTAAAATTTAAACTATTTTAGTCAAAAATCAACTATTTGATTAAAGCTTAACTTTCTTGGTTGAAAATTCAACTCGTTTGTTGAAAATTCATTTCTTGGTGTAAAAAAGTGATGTTTTTTAGTTAAAAAAGCAACTGTTTGCTTGAAAGTTAATCTGGTTTGAATTCAACTATTTCGTAAAAAATTTGTATTTTTGGTTGAATTCAACTTCCTTTGATTAAAAATTAAAATGGTTTTTGGTTGAAACATAAATAATTACATTTTACGTTCAGAAATCATCTTTTTGGTTGAAAATTCAACTACTTGTTTGAAATTTGAACTACTTAAATTGAAAGAGTTAGAAAAATCAATTTTTTGATTGAAAATTTAACAATTTCTTTAAAGGCCATAATTTTTTGTTGCAATTTCTTGGAAATGCAACAATTCAACAAATTGGTTAAAATTTTTTCTCTGTGGACTGAAACATCTTCCTTGGTTGAAAATTCAACTTATTCGTTAAAAATTTCTCTTTTTGTTTTGAAAATTCATTTCGTTTGGTAACAATTTTATTGTTTTTTGATAAAAATGATTAAAAATTTTTTGTTGGAAGTCAATCTGTTTTGGTTGAGGATTGAACTATTCGGTTTAGTCTTTTTTGAATCAATTCAACTTTTTTTTTAATTTAAAACTAAAATATTTTTTGGTAGATAAATCAACAATTAGGTACAATTTAGTTTGAGAAATCATTTGTTGTGTTTAAAATTAAACTACTTGGTTGAAGCTTGAACTACTTGATTGAAAGTTGAACTACTTTGTGAAAAAACCAATTTTTGCTTGATAATTTAATCATTTTTTTTAAAAGCCATCCTTTTTTTCTTGAAAATTGTTTTTTTTTTGGCTTGAGTATCTTTTTGTGTTTAAAATTCAACTATATGGTTGAAACTTAAACTACTTTGTTGAAAATTAATTTTTTTTTTTTTTTGAAGATTCATGTATTTTGTTGAAAATGCATCTCTTTTGGTAAGAAATTAATCTTATTGGTTTAAAATTACCCTCTTTTCGTTGAAGATTCAAGTATTTTTTTAATGTTAAAAAAGTAACCAAAAAAGATGAATTTTTGACGTAAAATATAATAGTTGATATTTCCACCAAAAAAGACGAGTTATTTGACTGACCTTTTCTGGTGGAAATATCAGCTGTTACATTTTACGTCGAGAATTCATCTTTTTTGGTTGAAAACTCAACTACTTGGTTGAAAATTCATTAATTTTGTTGAAAATTAGTTCTTTTTGGTAGGAAATTAATCTTCTTGATTGTAAATTAATCTTTTTGGCTGAGGATTCAACTATTTTGTTACGAATTCACATTTATTGCTCAAAACTTTTATTATT
>UWNZ010149347.1:0-16410 GCA_900474215.1 Andricus inflator
TCAGCAATTGTTATTTAAACCCTTCTAGATTTAACAAATTTATTTCAAATTGAAAGCATTAATATTTTAAATTTTCATAATTTAGATCCTTGCATATTCAATGATTTCTAATTCAAATATTAAAAAGTGGACAGTTTCAAATTTAAAATTTTATTAGTTAAGCAAATTTAAGTTTGAAGTCTTTAATATAAAATAATTATCAAGAAGCGTTTGAAATAGAAGAATTTGGAATTGAAAGTGTTGAATAATAATTTTAGATTGAAACATTCAAAATGGTTTGTTTTTAAATTTAAGTCGTTTAAAGTTTTAGGATTATAAATTTCTTGTTATTTTAGAATGATCGCAATGTAATAATTTTAAATTATAATGTTTAAACTTACGGACAATTTTATATTAGCAGTGTGAAATTGAATAATTTTGAGTTGAATCTTTCCAATCAATAAGATTTTATTTCAAGTTGAAAAATACAATTTGGAAAATTAAACATGTTTTGTTTCAAATTAAAATCATTTAAAATTATGCAATTTAAAGATCAAAGCAGTTCAAATCTTTTAATACATGAACGTTTGTTGAATATTCCATCATTATGTTACAGTTAATCTGATGATGATCTAAAAGTTGCCGGTGCATATGTAATGAGAAAATTGTGCTATCTTTCTGCTTTTCAAGTATAAAAATCATTATTAATCTATGGATTGGCATTGGGTCTATTTGTGATTTTCCAACTCTCTCAGAAAACAACATAATGTTCCAAATTTTAAGATATCGCGTGCCCAGGGTTCTATTTCATCTAACGTAATTCTTATATAAAATTTTGGAAATTACATTTTTTTTTCTGCTGGATTGTTAAATCGCAATTGGAAAAAATTCTAATCAATAGTTGAAAAAATATCATATGTAATCGAAAAGCAAAAATATATCACAATTTTCTCACCACTTACGCACTGAAAAATATATTCCCTTGAAACTGTAAATAAATAATGCTTTAGATTCCACCATATAACATCGTCTTACTATATTTGATGTTATCGACCTTATCGATTGAATGTGACGTAATGATAGAATACTCAATAAATTCATTATATTGAAAATCGAAAAGACTAAAATTGAAATTTCGAGAATTAAAAAATTTCAAATTAAAGGCGTTTCAAGTTCTATAATTTGTAATTGAAGCATTAAAAATAAAAATTTATAAATGAGATAACTTTAATAGTACGTGACGGTACCAATGTTGACGTTCAAGGTCGTAAAATTTCAAATTGAAAATATTAATATTTGAGCAATATTTTCAGTGCTTCCTTTCAATTTGTTAAATTTATATTACCCTAAATTGAATGTAAAATTACTACATTTTGCATTTTATAATTTTAAATAAAATCGTTTTGAAAATGTCAAATTTGAATTATTTCCGTGTTTGAAGATCTCGAAATGAAAGTTGTTCTATTCTGATGGCTTCTACTTTGGAAGCGTACAATTGAAATATTTTTTTACTAGGAGGTTGTCAAATGTTGAAAGATTTGATTTTGTACAATATTGAATGCTCGAATTTTAAATTGTTTGGATTTTAAATGTTTATAATTATTAATTATAAATGCTTTAAATTTAGAATTTTTCGGCATTAGCTTCGTTAATTTGGAGATTCTTTTTTAAATTCTTCAAATGAACTGTTCAGTTTTGAAGGTTTGACTTTCATCACTTAAATATTCGGGAGAAATTTGGAAAAGTCGGGTTTTTTTTCTGAGTCTTGAGTGGCCACCCTGACTTAGTTTTTGTATCTTATCTCAAATTTTCAAACACACATTATCACAGTCCGAGCTAAGTAGATAAACTTTTTATTTATTTAAATTATCTAATTTATTTTATGTTTCATTTAGGTAAATTCTCAGGTGAGCAGCGCTGATTTCCTTTCTCAACTCATATGTTGAAAACAATATATACACTGAATTCATACATCGTATTGCAGAGTAGACGCAAGGTGTTTGCAAAGTCCCGTATGATTTATACCAGCTATAAGCCGGTGTCATCTAACTTTTAAATTAAGACCCTGGTGGCCAAACAGTGTTGGTGACCCACCGTGTTGGAATAACTTGCTATTCTTCCTACTAGGCAACGACGACCTATTTATTACTCTCCTAACAGTCGTTTAGCTAAATTCCCTGTAAATAATTCGTTAGATGCATTCGTCATGTCTACTTATTCCATTCAATATTATACATCTTCTTTTCATTTCTTCTTCTCACTTATCCACACATCTATGTATCATCCTTTTCTTTACTCTTACACAATTCAGAGCATTTATGTATACACAGATTAATTCAATTTCCAAAACAGTTTCGACTCGTTCAATTTTAATTAGTTTTTCGTGGAATCTGACCTTTTAATTCGGAGGGCACCAGATCAAAATACATACGTCGAATTCTTTTCGAGACGTTTCTGAAAGATTTCATCTCTAGATTAAAGTAGCGTTTGGATAAACATGAATAAATTTTAGGGCAAGATTCAAGGGTCAAGACTGGGGAGAAAATGACTCGCCGGGCCATGTCCAACGAGAGGATCAAGATGTTTTTCGAAGTAATTTTTCATTCCTGAGTCATCCGCTCTTAATAAACTCATAACTCTCCACATCTATATGTGTATTTCCAGATTTGCGTCAGCGTATGCATGTGTGTCCACGTCACTGTCGATCAGTTTCTGCGTCGATACACGTCGCGGATAAAAAAAATTATGGTCAGTATTGTTTTTCGTTGCCTGGCGCAGCTGCTAAACACGAAATCTCGGTTTTCATGGTAGTTTTTGCATTTCGTAACTGATGCGACACTTTTGCCGTATTTTTCCTATTTCGCACTACCAATCGAGCAACACGTGCTAGGCGTTTCAATAAAGACTTTTTCCCTTCTAAATGAAAAACTTGGCGATTCCATTCCACTACACTCCCTTCCCACTTTCTTCGTCAACTTTGTTGCTATCCAAGAGTCAAGAGTTTCCAAGAATCGAACGCAAAAGTTAAAGCAAAGAGCACCGTGTATCGCTAGACGCAACTGACCGACAGCTGTGAGAAATATTTTTACGTCCACACAGGTTGTGACGAAACTTGTGGTTACATCAGAAGAGGGGTGAACTTTTGCTGAAAGTGGTTTAAATTCTGACTTTTCTGGTTGTGCTTTACATAAGTCTACATGAGAACAAATTGCAAAAATTTTTGGGGATTAAAGTTTAGAATTATAGATTATTCAACATAGAGAAAACAGATGGGCAAGTTAATTTGATTTAAGGTAAATTTGGGACTGGAATTTTTTCTGCACATTCATCCCTTCTTGGAGGCTGCGATAGCGTCATAATCTGTGTTATGTAATTATGAATGTGCACAATATTATTCTTCATTCGACACTATCCATGTGTTTTCTTTCGCGAATTCCTAAAGAAACACTACATTGACACTTCTGATATATTTGTATGCACACATAAAATAACATTTTGTAAAGCAGTGTTTATTTCAAATTCTATGATAATTCTTTTCTAATTAGAATTTTTGTTTGCTTATCCAACAATAAAAATTAATTTAAATGCAATCAAGTAGCTGATTGTATTTTGTACAATAAAAATGTCATATTTCAAGTGTGTTAAACCAAAACTGTCTAACTCACAGAATTGAAATTATTCAGAAGAGATCAAAAACATAATCAAAATCAGATTTGGAATTTTAAATAAAATAAAATGTTACTCCTGAGATATGGGGAACCTTAAATGAACAATGAAAGTTGGCTTTTAGAAAAACTACTTATCTCCAACAATTTTAATTATTTAGTTTTCTTTAGTTTTCAAGCTCAAGAACTGTAATCTTTAAGAATATGAATAAGTGTAATCCTAGAAAATAAAATTGTCCATGAACTCTTATTTTTTATCATTATTTATTCAAACATTTGTCCAAGAATTTGACGACCGTTTTCAATCTTATTTTTAGTTTTGATGCTTTTTACGAATGAAATCATTTTTCTTTTTGACTGGAATATTTATGAATGTCAATGAGTGCATTCTTAAAAAAATATAAAATTATCTGAGATTGTTCTTTTGGGTAATTAGTTAACAGTTTCTGCAATTATTTACGACTTTTTGTATTTTATTTTACAGAACTCCGCACAGTATATGTGGAACAGTTCTTTCGGTTGATTTTATTGACACTCATTTATTTTGTAGTTTATGAATTAAGAAGAAATTTTCCAAAAGGACTTCGACCAATTATGTCCAGTTTTGTTTGTGCGGGGTCCTTCGTATTCTTTGGAGTAACCAAATAATTTTTTAAAATTTTGAAGCAGTTTCACACTCTTTATTAAATACAAAAGAATGATTAATTTTATCAATTTCTGCAAACAAAGGTACATCGACATTGATATAGTTGAAGTATGCAGCGAAATCCATACATGAAAATATACACTTACTTTATTTAGTGACATGATGTTGAAGTTGATGTTGCATTATTTTCTCTAATTGCTTAACATTGTAATAACTGTGTTCTTTCAGAAACTTCTTTTTTACTCTTCGAAAATTTCGTATTACGGTTATATTAGTTTACATGAATTTAATTACATTAAATGTATCAAAGCACTCTTCAGTATTCTTATGTACTTTGTGTAGAAAGATGTCAATGAAAATCATTTGGAAATTGACTAAATGGCGTAAAAAAGTTAACTTCGCTTATATAATAATCAAATCCGAAGTAATATTGTTAATTAATTGGTTAAAAAGAGTTCTAAAATATATCAGTCTTTGTATTCAAACTTGAATACACAAAACTGAAATTTAAAATGAGTGAAAAATATATACACACATATATCTTTTTAGGTTACGAATAATTTTTCCTAATCTCATGAAAGTATTGATCGTAATACGAAATCTCGTGAGCGATTTGTTTTAAGACCTTGCTAACAGAATCTTCTATAAATAAAATGATACTGTCGCGTATACTTTTGTGCTTTTATCTCATAACAGTTTCAGGGCGTCTCTTTTGCTGTTTATCCCATTTGCCAGAACAACACACAAAGACCGCATACTTTTTTGCACATTTGTATACTAACACACACGCATACGCACACGTAAAACTCTCATATGTGTAAATAAATGTAATTGTGGGGTGAGTAAAGAGGGTTGAAGGAGGGAGGTGGGGGAGTCGGAGGAATACCACGTTGCATAAGGAAACTATCTCGGCGAAAAGATACGCCAGGAGGAGAAAAGAACGAATACCACAATCTTGTATTCTCAGCAGCGAAGCTTACAATCTACGCGGTTCAGTGAGCAACCCACGTCACCTTACGAACTTGTCGATACGCGCAGTCGACAAGAGTGCTCAGAAAATTTTTTAAAGCTTTTTTATAAGAAAAATTTCTAATGCGAATCCAAAAGAATTCAAGAAACTTGGATTTTTTCACTAAAAAAGAAACGTTGCTATTCCATGATCCATTTTCATAATGTAATTAAATTTTGGTGGTGATTACTTAAAATTAAATTAAGTTTCTGGTAGATTATTTTTGACAGCAATCAAGCTTCCAGTTCAAAATTATTTTTGATTGTCTGTTACATAGCATATAAGGCGTGGTATTTATATGGAGTTATTGATCTACTGCGTAGGCTAATTACTGCATTCAATTATGGAGCGCTCCATTCTATAACGAGAGCATTATTATGACATCTGAAATGTTGACAAAGCCAAATCATAAGCTGGGTTGTGCTTGAGTTTCATTCAACGTACTCGTACATCGTGTAACAGATAATATAGGCTCCAGTTTACTATGTAATCTATGACCCATATGATACATGATATCCGTCTCTGAAATAAATTCAAACACATTAATAATGCTATTACTGTGATGAAATTGGAACATGCCCTAATTCACTAAATTTTCGTTTTGACCATATTTTAAGTAAATGATCCATGCTCCAGGCATGTAATCTGATTCTCTCTCGTTCTCTTACACTGCTAAAATAAGTATATAATTTCAATGCACATTAATTCCTGGAACTAATTTCGGGTGTAAAAGCGAAGAAAAAAAGCTTTTTTAAGTTAAATGGGTATCGGTCCAAAAACCTTCCATTTGGTGAAAAAATAAATGTTAATTCTTTTTAACTTTTTGGATCACGGCAAGTACGCGGTGGTTAACGCATCCCCAAACGTACAAAAATCGTATTTACATTAATAATGTATCAAAAAACCCTGCATTATATACGTTGTCAAAATCACCCTCATGGGGCATAATTACTTTAAAAATGTATGGGTCAAAAACTAATCGTTTTGGAAGTATAAACACCTACCGTTTTATAAAGTGAACACCTTCATTTTTACGAATTTTTAAAATTTTAAAGTAAATGCTTCAAAGTATTAGCATATCTGTAGAAAGCAAGCATTTTTAACAGTGGAAATGAACTGTTTTGTGTCAAAAATACAATAAGTTTCGCTGTACAGCTAACTATTTGTTTTTTATGTAAGATAAATGCAAATTTAATCGATTTAAACTACTTATTCTTTAAAGTCAATTTTTTTAGAAAAGGAGATTGTTCTCTATGGCTCATAAAGCTTTGATGCATTTTTTTCAGAGGGGTGGTTTCGCCGCCTTAAAGGTGGTGTTGGCCACCAATATAATGCAATGTATTTTCAATTTTTGTTTTCAAAAGGGGTTGCTTTTTTAATTTTTATGGGCGGATTTTCAACTTTTCTATAGATTTTTGTACATTTCGTTGTCCAACAAATTTGAGAAAAATTTAAAGTTGTTTTTTCTCTACATGAAAAATTTGTGGGGGGTGCCCCCTCACATCAAAGAAACCTTTTTTTTATTTGAGCCATCATATAATAAATATGATTACAAGTACCGATGCTTTAATATAAGGGACAAGAGTGGGATCTCGATGAAAAAATTTTTTTTACGGATTAGCAATGTTTCTTTTTTTAATTTATAATTATATGTCGTATTGTGATGAAAGAAAAAATAGAAACTTTGGATCTACTATAGGAAAGGGATACTACGATCACATGATAAATCCAACGTCGATGACCAGTGGATCGTTTAGGCATGGTTCTCATAATGGACATCACAACACGGGTCCGATGACCATTGAATATAACGGTCATCATCCTCCGCGAGAACCGCGGAAAGAGGAGAGCACCCTCGTCAGAAGAAGCTTCCGAAGAAGCGGAGACGAGTGGCGCGCCGATAGTAGGAGGTGCGTTGTCATCCATCCCATTAATGGTCGTCGTCGTCAACCTCTTTTCTCTTCAAATCAAAGTGTTTCAATAACTTACAAAAAATAATATATTTTAGATCTTATTTAAAATTTTGAATTCCATAAATTCCAATATTCATTACATCTGCTAGACAGCTAGAAGAGAGTTGAACAACCTATAATCTGTCTAATTTTAAAAATTTGCTCTTTAATACGATGCCGACGACGACGACCAGTTTCAGGCAGTTATAACCCTTGCGACATTAGCTGAGTTTGCGACTGATGAATATTGAAAAATGTCAATCAAGAGTGGACTCTTTCATATGAAAATTATTTTAAGAATACTCTAAATTTGAAGATGGATCAGTAATTAAGTTAAAGTTGAATACTCATTCTGTCATCGAACTCGGCTAATTTCGAGATTGGCTCGTAAGAAGACGAAGGTAGGATTGAGACGTAATTTTAAAAAGTGTGGTATGTGTGTGTGTGCGTGTGGCACATTGGCAGGTTCACTGAACGGAGGGGGAAAAAGACAGTGAGATTTCATGGAGGGACCAATGTTGATGACGCTCAGGAAGAATGGTCGTGGGAGGCCGATCGGCAGGGTAGTCAAGACAGCGCTACCAAAGACTCCGGGATAGACACCTCTAGCACCTTCACGAGCAGTGAAGACAGCAACAGGGGCGACCTGCCCAAGGTACGGGCCGATCGAACCTATTGAAATGAGATTTTAGTTCAAAAACCTTACCCTCTGCAACTATCAAAAAATCAATTGAAAATACAATCGAAGTCAAGAAAAAATAAATCAAAGTAACCGAGAGAAAATGTAGATGGTTCATCAAGGAGGGTAGCTTTTCTGAACTTGTGTCTACTCTGTCTTGTGAATTGTTCGTAGTCAAATAGAACTATGGTGTTCGTACTGTCTCAACATGACTGCCAGAAATATTTACCGTGTCCAAACTTTTATTTATGTCAGATAATTCTAAATAACAGCATTCTGGCATTCGTGTTACGATTTTCTGCAGTAGCTGCTAGGAGTGAGATCGATAAATTTACATATGCTTGGGTAAATACCTTGTAAAGATTTGATTACAAATAATTGAATGATTTGTCTGTTTTCAAATGATTTCTTGGTAATATTTCCTTACTCAAACAATCGTCAAGTATGGGCTTGCAGTTCTGACTTGAGTGCTTACTTTTGAGCGAATGCCAGGTTCTCTTAATTTCTAACGCCTTATCAAATGAAGGTCTTCTCTCTTTTCACGAGACTTGTCGGTTTCTCTCTCTACATTTGCATTAACATTTACATTTATAAGTACACGAATAGGTAACCTAATCACTTCCTAAATATAAAATAATATTTTTCTTCTGAGAAAGTTACATCGTAAGGCTAAAATAATGTTGTTTACAATCCACATCAGTAATAGTTCTGGTAAATGAGCATAGTAACTAACCTGTAAAGATCGCCTGTTTTTCCTTCTGAATTCACTCTCATTTATTTAGGCATCATGAAGATAGAAGTAATTAGAGAATTAATAGTGTTTTGAACATTATGGCATTGAGGTATATTTATTTGTGAAGAATGTAAAAAAGTTGATGTTTGTTGAAATATTGGATAGCGTTTAAGCTATATTTGTTGGAATGTATATGTATAATTGTATACATATAATAGGAAGATCAATCCTCAATGCTCGAATGAAAAAGCAGGAAGACATATTCTTTTTCAGAGTCATAGTAGATAATAAGCTTGGTAGTGAGTGAATAATAGTGACTAGTATTGATTCATCGTTTGACGTACCTATGTACTTTCCATTTGGATGACAGTTTCCAATAGTTTCCGAGCGATCGACCGCTATTTGTAAATTTGCGCGTAGTAAAGCAATCGGTGCGATTCGATAGTTCGGTTATTCGCTATCATCATGCTACGACGTCGTAAATCGAACTTGGATTGGCTGCATTAGAATCATCCGAATGGAATGGCAGCATTCATGATTTAATGCCACACTGACTTCATACGGAATAACAAAGTATACTAATTTATTGACATATGGCCACAGATTGACTCACGCGTTCAATTTAACCCTCGAAGATCTATGAAAATCACATTTTCAAGAAAGATATATTCAGACCATTCGAACTATTCCATTCTAGCAATGTTTGAGAAAAAATTGGAAAATTACTTTCACTGTCTAGTAATTCTTATTTGTCAAAGAAAATTTGTTGAGAAAATAATTTTATACAATCTGAATAGTATTGTGAAAGTATTTTATATTTAGGACATTTAGATTTTTGAGGGTTACGTAGACAATAGACAAAAGATATTAGACAATAGACAAACTACATGATCACCATCTTTTCTTCTAAATTCTCACTTTCCGTAAGGTGACTCGTGAAAAACCGAAACCCCTCCTCCTAAAGTAGATCCACTTCACGAAATGTTACTCGATAGATATAAGAATAATTATTCAAGTTTGATAGACAAGTTACACAGGGACTCTAGACATAAAACCAATATATCTTGTGATATCTTGCATGATGCTCGAATGTTGTCAAAGACTGAATGCTGAGGACGTTGCCTTCTATCGCATGTGTGGCATGTGTTAGATTCATCTATTCAAGCTTGCATAGTCGCTTCTTGCTGAACATATATCTCAAAGATCAGAGATATTGCTGTAGTATTATATAGTAAAACTCACTGAATGCGATGACGCATATATGTACTAGCTTTCAAAAATGTTCTATTTATGTCGTTCATTTTATGGATAATATATGACGAAATCTCAAGTCAGTTCAACTTACAATCATAACACAAGATCCCACCTGTATTGAGGATGATTCACTGTGCAGTTCTACTTATTTATTGTTGTTGAGCTTATTTAATATTTTGTAGTGTTTATTGTTATTTTTTGTAGATATGTATTGTACGATATCGAGAAATGGTGACAGGTGTATACATGATTTGGTGAATGGTTGCCATTAACAATAAAAATGAACTTAAAACAAAAAATGGGCATAAATATATATTAAATTATGAATCACAATGACCTTAAGTCAACCAATTTTCTCGATTCGAACAAAGTAGCACCCAAGTTTCACTCGAGATCTCGTGAAAACACTTTTCCCAATTCATAGCACTCCCTGTCGTGGCAAGTAAGCAATGACGGCATAAAGATGATCGGTCACATGATTCTACGGAAGTCCTCAGGCGCTGGAAGTAGTAGTAGTATACTGGGACTGAAGGTAGTCGGAGGAAAACTTCTAGAAGATGGTTCCATGGGCGCTTTGATTGAGAAAGTGAAGAAGGGAAGTACTGCTGATGTGGAAGGACAACTAAGACCTGGTAAGAAGATCTTCTACTAAAAACAACCACTAGTAAAAAATCTGCAGGTTCCCCGACGAGTTTCTCCAATATCTACAATGCATATAACGAACCAACTACCAATTACACATCTAACACTAAGATTTGAGGGTATATCAAAACCCAAGGCACTAAACGAAACATGAGGACTCGTCGGCCTGTTCTTCTGGAAATTCAAGCTGTCCATCGCTGATTGATGCATGTTTTAGGTGACGAAGTTATCGAGTGGAATGGAAGGTGCCTTCAGGGCAAGAGTTTTCAGGAAGTTTACGATATTATAGCAGCATCGAGGCAGGAACCTCAGGTAGAACTGGTAGTCTCGAGGCACCTGTCTTCGTCAACAAATATACCTGGGGAGTCAACGACTGCTTCAACGACTACCCCCCTAGCCTCCAGACGGGCCGCTGCTCAGTCTCAGTGGAGGCAGAAACACGAATCCATAGGCGGTACTCAGCAATCTCATCATAAAGGTAAATATAACTTTTAGTTGTTGTGTGATTTTAGCGCTTCGGTTATCTAGTTCAAAGCTTTCATGATTTTTACAAATACATTAACATGCTTTTACAAACAATTAACATTTATTGAGAATTTGGAGACAAATATCACCTAGACTGTAGAATTCTCAATGACTAATTTATAGAGGCTATCATGAGTATTATAAGTCATGCTATAAAACAGCATTAAACAATCCAAAGAAATTTAGATGGTAATTTGCATATAAATTGTATTGGGAACTCGCTGGATGATAAAAAGTGTACCATATCAGATAATCATATAATAATCATAAAATTAACAAGCAAATATACTCTCACAGATTATATGATGTTTCGCATTCCAGGTCTTAAGAAATGTATACTTTGGGGTAGGCTTACAAGTTAATCTAGATTTTTACTAAGTGTTCCTTTTGCCCTTTTTCCATGTTTGATCCTTATAAGTCATAAATTAAGGCCATTTAAAACAGTTAACAGACATGTACATTGTACACGCTTAGAAAATTGTTGTTGTTGGATACTAGTAGATAGTAGATCGTAGTGCTGATGCACCCTTGTTAACTTAACAACTAGCCTCCGTACAACTAGTTTTATGGGAGCAACAACTTGTACCATACTATTTGTATCTCTGAATTTCTATGTTGTTTTCTGTTGATACCACTCGATGCGAAAATCCCAAATACCTCTCACATTAGGCTCTACAACTGTGCGCTCTTGTTTCTCTCCATCTGTTTCATTTAAAGTTCCAAAGATCCCTTTATGCGACGAGATGTAATGTTTTGTATTGCGGCTCTCATTGGTAACTCGAGCCTAAACGTAATTTCTGAGGTTCAAGTTTACTTGAAGAGATAGATGCAAAGGAACTTTTATCTGAAACTTTTTATTTTGTTTTTGCGGGAAATTATGCCGAATGCTGTTAGAGAAGTATAATTAGCTGCTGCTGGATTTCGACGGCATTAGATTTATTGCGAAGCTTGGCTGTCGTATTATTAAGAGAAAAGGCACTTTGAAAGCGAAAAGAGCTTGAGTAACCGAAACCGGATAGAAAACTGCATGCTTAAGATAGTAAATTGCTAAGGACGTTTGCTGTAATTTATTTACAGAGTTTTCAGTAGATGAAAGGTTTGGAAGGAGGCCTCAAAGATCCAATATTGCTGATTATGCAGAAGTCACTGTTTCGGCAACTTTTAAAAGGGTTATGGCAATATTACATTTCTGCAAACAAAATATTTATAAGTACTCTTTATCTATCCACTAGTTTTTCTGTAGAAATCAATACATGTCATTAATGGTTTTAGAATTTACAATTTAAAAATGCCAACGTTTTTTGTTCTAAGAAAAGGGCTTTATACATCAATTCTAGTTTTATTTTTACGCACAGTATTCGACATTAATGATTCATTTACTCAATAACCGGTTGAACAAGTGATTGATGAAGCTTTAATAATTAATAGATTATTGATTTTGTTTCTGAAATGCTTGAATTAATAGTTGAACTAATAGTGCCTGGTTGTCAGATATTTTTTATAACAGATCAATAAATACTATTTTAAAACATTTTAACAATTATATTTATAATGCTTAACTGAGAAATGATTCGATTAAAAATTGTTTGAACTACTTATTTCATATCTATTAAAATTAACCTAGAATATTAAAACTACAAAAAAAGTAGTCAAGGACAGAAAGAGTATATCTTGAAGTAATTAAACTTAAAATTAAATCTTGTAAACTGGAATGCTATCTTATGGGAAATGTGGCTGAAATATTGTTGAAATGCACCAATGTAAATGTTTTTAGGGTGAAATAATTCAAGATCCTTTGCCCTTTTTACCCCGGATTGTTCCGTACGTACGTGTTTTGGTGATTTGAGGGTTCACACTTACGTTCATTTTGAAATTTGCGGATTAAATATAGTGGTACGATCGTTGCAGACTTATACGACGCAAGGCGAGAGAAGCCCTCGGTTTTAGTTACGTCACCGGGTTCACCGGATGTTCACACGCAAGGAAGAGGAAGGCATATACGCCAACCCACGGGGAATGTCAACTTCGGAGGTCGAATCCAGGTGAAGTTGAACTTCGATCCTGTGGCGCTTCAGCTGATAGTGACTCTTGTTTGCGCTACTGGCCTCCCCCCTCGAAGCAGCGGCCAAGCAAGAAGTCCTTATGCTAAAATATTTTTACTTCCTGACAGAAGGTGAGTTTTGAATCGCTTTTCATCCAATTATTAGGGATTTAATAACTAGGCCTTCATATTTCAATCTTATGATTATCCTTTCGACCTTACATGCATATAATGTGACTGAATTGAATATGTGAAGAATCCTTATTTATATAAAATAATTTTGTCTGCTGAAAATGGTCGTAATTTTAGTTCTCGTGCATCAAAAGATAAATAATTTAGCAAAGAAACTATTGCGATGAGCCAAAAGATCCATGTTGGATGGCGAATTTGGCACTAGTGCCAACATGGATGACCTAGTCTAATGGGTGCAAACTTTCTTTGTTTCGTTAACTATATAAATTCTTTTATTACGTTATCACCATGAATCTATTTTCTTCATTAAAAAATCTAATTAGAATTACAGACATAATAATCAGCCATAATAATAACGATCTTTGTAAAACATATAGCTACACAGAAGAATGTTATTTTGATTTTCTTTTGAGAGCCGACAATTAGATTACAACTTTGAATAACTGAATTAACTACTAAAAACTTCTGGAATGAAATTCATAGTAGATATTTTTATTGTATAATATTATGTTACATATTATTCACATTAGAAAAATATCTTTAAGGTATTATTGTGCTTTTAGCGAAAAGTCCAAAAAGCGAACGAAACCTTTGGCCAATACGAATGACCCAAGGTGGGACCAAACCTTCGTCTACAATGGAATTAGGTGGTCGGAGTTAAGGCAACGTGCTCTAGAAATTACTATCTGGGACTATGGTAGATATGGTGCCAACGACTTTATTGGAGAAGCCATCATAGCTCTAGCCTCTTCTTCTCTTAGCGATGAGTTGGAATGGCATTATTTGACTGCCCACGAAGAGCATCGCCATGCAAGGTATGTCATATGTTCTTGTAATCCACCTAGATAAGTTGAGAAAATTCTGGGCCAAGTTCAGTATTTGATACGTTACTACTAAAATTATCGCGCTAATGTTGCCTTTAATTTTTAAAAATTTGTAAAGCATTACCATCACCGCATAGTGAAAAAAAATAGTTACACTTTAAAATGGGTTCGGGTTAAATTCAGAAAAATTTATCTCACTTTAAACAAAATTTGGTTTTAATTTAAGACTTCATTATCTGACTCTATAGAGTTGAGTCCTAAATTCAGACATATCTTAGTTAAAATCAGATCCACTTTTTTCAATACAGATAAACTTTACAGTTTAATACCAATAATTGTTATTTATTCTAAACCACAAACTTTGCATAAAATTTGATTTCGAATCAGTACTTGGAAAAATGTATAGCTGAACCAGTGATATTTATGATAAAAAAAGTGATATTTATCTTTAATCTGGTCACAAATATGGTTATAGTCGGACCAACGACATCTTTAAAACAGAGATATGCAGCATAATTTATTATGAATATTATTTTTAATGAATCACATTTATAAAACGTTAGAAAAAAATACATTTTACAGCTGAATAACAAATGTTTGAGGTTGGAATTTGGTTTGGAATTTGAAACTTACAAGGTCACATAGCTAATTAAAAAATATGAAAATCTATGAATCGGGGATACAGTTGTCTATTTGAAAAACAAATGTTACTTTATCTAAATATATATCGGTTTTGTTGATTTCATTTTCAATATTTTCCTATTTCAAGCATAATTTTGTATCAGTGTATATGCAGTATACTACATACGTCAATATTCGAGAATAAAATACACTTATTTTTTCCAATCAATTATATAATATATTCATATTTCTCTTTTTTTAACGTCATGTTTAATCATATGTCTATTTCAGTTGATTCATAAGTACTGTAAAAGCTATGTTAACTTTTGTGTTACATAGTTCCAATAAAAAAAGTAAAAGAAAGTTTCGGTTGAGACATTTTTAAGTAATGATTGTCCTGAAAACAGTATTTCATCAGTTTATAATTTCGCATTATTCTTATGTATGTAAAGGCAAAAAAAATAACACAAAAAAATTTACTATACATTTTGCACTTATATACACAAATCTAAAATAATTCCAAAGATCAAAATTTCAATCCTGAGGGGGGTGGGCAGAAGATATTAATTGATTTTAAAAAAATGTTTGAAGTTTTATACTCTTGTCCAAAAGAACGTTTCCGCACTATTCGAATTTTTTAGAATATACTAGTTAGTATATTAGAATATATTATTTAGAATTTAATCAAAATTCAATTTGAATTAAAATTTAATACCGCAAAATTTTCATAAATAAAAGAAAGTTTGAATCCTAAGAATCACAAAGGAAAAAAGTCTTCTGCTTGTTTATCATGTTATATAATGCAATGCAAAGTGC
Organism: Andricus inflator; assembly: GCA_900474215.1. Taxonomy (NCBI): domain Eukaryota; kingdom Metazoa; phylum Arthropoda; class Insecta; order Hymenoptera; family Cynipidae; genus Andricus; species Andricus inflator. The sequence continues at coordinate 15,579 of UWNZ010149347.1, forward strand.
TGTTAAGAAATTTCATAAAATAATGCACGGTAACATATGTTACTTTACATTATCATTACCCGAAAACTAGTTATAGCGCCTTAAAGTTTTCGTCCATTTTTCCAAACATTAACGCGTTACCATTACTGAAAGTAACTTTTTCGATAAAAGTCATTACAAGTAATGCGATAATAAAGGTGGTCGGTATTTCAGAAAATACTAATGTTTTCCAAATTCGAACTATTTAGACCGAATTTTCCTTTAAGCTAGAGAGAGATGTAAGTTTATGTTCTAAAAATGGTACTTTGAGATAATTCTGAAAGATAATAAGATAAAAATATTTATTCATCATCGCAGAAAGTACAATTTATTCAAAATCATAAGTTGGCAGAGCTACCCGATGGCCTGGGTCACCTGACTCGCTTAATTAAAAGGCCTATTCAAGTTTATTTTCTTAGTTTTAATTGCATCTTAAGCTGTAGCTTTGACGCGGAATAATTGTTGATTTAGTTCCTCTTTTTCCAGTCACTATCCAGATCTCGTCGACGATGTGACGACGCCAGGCGATTGTCACCTTAGTCCACCGTCAACGACCTCGAGACTTAGTGATTCAGATACTTCAGAGTGCGATATCACCGATTGTGATGGTTCCAGGGAACAAAGAAGGACGGCTGACGGTGCCAGCATAAGTAGTATCGGCAGCTCTTCTAGGTAAGAGGACTTTTCCAAATCTCATTAACTTTCCTTGATTATTCTCGTTAAGTCACACGAAAACTTTATTCAGGAAACGAGATTAGTCTTACGAACGTCCAATGCATGACCTATTTTATCAGAAAATATATTTCCTTTCCGT
>UWNZ010152871.1:0-10751 GCA_900474215.1 Andricus inflator
AAGAAAAACAATATTCTGATCTAACGGAAATCATACACATATTTTTACGAATAAAGTGCAGTTTTAACGAATGAGAACACCAATTTTTAAACAAAACACTGCATAGAAATATATTCTAAAGTAAAGGGAGAACCTACTAAGTCTGTTTCTATATTGATGTTGATGATAGACAACCATTTTTTTCTTTTAGGATACTATTATTACTTAAGGATTGTAAACCTCGATAACGAGAAGTAATGATTGAAGGTCAGGAATACCTAAATCTTAATTACCTGCTTCTAAATCTAATATACTACTACTAAATCTTATTTTTCTACTAATTCTTTTTATATTTATCTCGTTCCATATGAACATTGTTTTTCAGTGTCTTTAGATTCAAAATTATATACTCTTAAATTTAGAATCTATAGCCCATTGATAACAATAAACACTTTTAAATTTACATTCCTAATTGAGGATTGTCTTTTTTACGTGATATTTTCGAGATCATTTTGACATTGTGGAACTTTGCCACTTTTGACAAACCCATTGTCTTCTCGGATTTTTCTCTGTTTATGGTCTTTTCTCTCAATCAGTGAAAGAAGAAGTAAATTAGCTGACGAATATAGGTCATTAGTTTTTAGAAACTGTAAAATTGAACAGTGGTTGAGAACCGTTGTAAAGTGAGGGCAGGAGACGGTGACATCGCTTCGTTCGTATCCGCGTTTCCTGCACCCACGCCATCTTCATAGGGTTCAAGGTTCGAGTAGAACAGTTCGTGACTCTGGCTTCTCTCCGAGCAGTGCGAAAGCGTGAGTGAACGTCCTCACTGCTATTGATACTCCCACTGGATAGGGAATTAATCCAAATTAAAGACATACACAGACTGAACATGCCTCCGTATTACGCGAGGCTTCCCTCCTTATCACCTTAAACCTCTATCCACCGACCCAACTAAAGTATAATTAGCAAAGCATACAAAATCGCTTTCCTATTCTAATTGGCAGCCTACCCTCAAGGGAAGCAAAGCTGTCGCTTATCGTGTTTGCACTTTAATCGTGTGCTTGTTACTTTGCTGCTGATGCAGTTTTCACGTTTAGGTACAAGCCTATTTTTCTATCTTGATGTTCTTCCCTTGACACTTCCTCCGGATGATGGATTATGTATGTTGATCAAGTAAAGACACATAAAATTATTGCATGAAAGCAATCAGTTGTTAATGATGTTAAGAAAATATAACGATGTAATTCCCTAGAAACGTAAGTAATGTCCTTGTCAGAACAATATTTCAATTAAAACTAAAGGTTTTTCCTACAAAACGACAAATATGTTTTTTCGTTTTATGGATTATGTACAAGTACGTTTTCTTATCATTATATTATCATTACATAACTACTCATACATCCTTTTCGCTGAAAGATATCCACGTTTTTGTTTAAATAAATATATTTGATATTAAAAACATGTATCTTTCTACAAACCATACATACGCCTTTGTATCTTTCATTCTTTTTCCTTTAAAGCATGTACGTCCTTCTGTTATACCATATGATTTTTTTTAATGTGTGTTTTTCATTAGAACATGTATCTCTTGCGTTCAAATATGTAAATTTTTCCTAAGAATTAGTTCTTTTGATGTTATCTATCAAGAAAATAATGCTTCCAATTAGGAAGAAGATGAATATTACTTATTTGTAAAGGCTCATTAGTTATTTTCAAAGCTTGCGTAATTTGCCTAGATTCGGCTTGCTCAAAGAAAGTCTATAGCCATATAAAGCATTATGTGGTTGCGCTACTAATAAGGGAAATATAATGCATTTTATGGTGACTCACCAGTGGTTCGAGGACCTGAGGATCTAAGATTCTAAGTAGACTCTAGTGTGGTTTCGCCCACTTTCTATGCGACCTCCCACGTCTCCTTAATGTCGCCGAAAATTCATTAAAAGTGTCTCCTCTGTCTCCTACACATTGACAAAAGACTTATTTTATCTTGATGACTATAAATATAAGTACATCATTTGCATTTAACCCAAAGAACTTTCAATTGTTTGGTAAACAAGTCCTTTCTCTATCCACTTAAATTTATTGTTACTCAAATCAGTTTTTTTAATTCAAATTCATATTCTGTGGATATACAAAATGAAGATCTTTAAGAAGACACTTTAAGTATATATTAAAATAAATATACCCCATCATTATTACCTGAAAGATAATGTAGTCATTTTTTACATCTGCTCTTAAATACGTTTTTGTAAAGTGGAGAGAGATGACGGAAGACTTGGTGGGCGGACTTTAAGGAGGCTCATCAGGACCTGCAGCTGCTTTATGTAACTGATTCGCACCTGACCTCATCATTTTGGATTTGGTCCTCCTTTTAGGTGAAATATGGAACAGACGAGGCACGTGCCATCAGCTATTATGCAGCTGCTCTGACATAGTCCACATGGTGCAGATGAACTTCGTCCTCTCAATTAAACCACCTTGTTTACTACTGGAAAGTCGCCCCTAGAATCGTGTCAACAAGGTCCCACTGATTTATGTCGCAACATGATTCAACATCAGTTAAATAATCGGTGTACAATTGTACAAAAAGGTTATTGTAATCATTCGAACTCCCTTACCATCAGAAACTTTCAAATCATAATTTAAAATCGTCAAAATTTGTATGTTCACACTCTATAAATTCAAAGCAATGACCGGATATAGAGGTTGCTTTCTTTTTCTTTCCTCTTTTTTATTTATTTATTTTTTATTTAAAAGGAGACATTCAGGAATGTGTTGTCCAGACTTGATGATTAGATTCTTGGTTCCTAAAAAAAATAACTTCCTTTTTTTATTTCTACACGGTAACTTTCTTGATCCAAGAAAATCAAGTATATTTTATTGAAACAAGGACACTTTTTTTGGATCAAGAAAGTATTGTATCTCCCGCATCTAGAACAATATTCTCTTGTGCTCATTTATTTTCTGTTTAAGAATTTCGTAGTAATATTTAATGTTTAAATTTAAAAAATTGTCAGGGTTGAAACGTTTCCAATTGAAATTCATTAACGTTTTGACTTAAAGTTTTTTAATTGGAACAATTTTACATCTTTATGTGTAAAATTTGAAATTGTGTGTTTTTAAATAGTTGAACTTGAAATTGTTTAACTTTGTCCCTCCAATTTTAACTTTTTCAATATTTTCAATTTAAAACATTCTGTATTTTGGAATATGTTTTTCTCTCATCAATCTAAATTGTTAAATCTTATAACTTATAAGTATCCAATTTTACAATCGTGCAATTTTAAATATTTTAGATTCGAAACTGATCAATTATAAATGCTTCAGTTTGATTTTTCGGTTTCGAAACATCAATTTTCAAGCTTTTGAGATAAACTATTTTTATTTGTCTACACTTGATTTGATACATATCTGTTTTGAAAGGCTTCCAAGTGAAAATTTGTAACATACGAGCATTTTTTAAAAGACTATATTTAATCTTAAATCTTTCATATTTTAAGATTGTTTTATTTTAAAAGTTTTTATAGTTTGAAATTTTCCATCCTTGACTACATTCAATTTGAGGTTTTGCTTCCACTGGAAATCATTTGGACGTCTCTATAAATAACTGAGTAACTACCTCAGTAACCACAAAAAAATGATCTAACTTATTTATAACCGCATACATTTTAATCTTAAAATTTACGATTGCAATTACAGTTGCATTCAATTTAGTAATTCTTACTTAACAAATCCGTGATGTTCTCTTTTACGCGGCCACAACCCCTGAAATAAATTAAAAACCTCAAGGCGACCAATCAGGAGTGTCTTATGATGTCACAAGTCGCTGGGCCATGAATCCGGGACTCGTTTCACATACAATGAAGGAAGACTCGTCCCCTTCTTTTTACGGCATGTTCTTGTATTATAAAGTATACAGTATAGTTATATAGAGACAAAAAAGTTCAACTGACAAGTCTGCTCGAGTTGTAAGAAAGTGAAGCGTGCTAGCTAATGGCGGATGGAACCTGCTACGCGATTCGGGGCTCGAGCAGCAGGTGCATTCGGGAAGTTACTTTACTCTTTTCTGACTCATCGCCAGGTGATGTCGACCCCGAATCGAGGAAGAAACCGATGGAACCGGAAGTTCCTCTTCAACCTTCCTTTCTTGATCCTCAAAAAGACCACTCGAAAAGGAATACAAAAACTTGAGACAAATTATTCTTCCCGAGTAGGTATAATTCCACTGCTAGGTGAATAAATTATCACTGAGGCTGCATCTTTAATTTCTGGTTAATATATTTTTGTCACTCTTAGGGAAAATGTATTCCAAAATGATACAAAAGTCCCTTTTTTGTATAATTCCCCCTAGATATCCCCTATCTAGACTGAATATACATATGTTTTTTAAGTTTAGAATATTGTCCGAGGAAACAATTGTTTTTCCTTGAGAAGTGATCAAAGGATTTGGTTTGATACCTAAGCATAATCTTGATATGAAACATGTACACTTTGAAAAAAATGGAACAATGATTTTCTTTAAAGTATTGTCTTCGTCAAAGTACTATACGTATGTTCCTACACTGTTTTATTTAAACACGAATGTAAAGTTTCGTATGGGCATGGGCATTTCAATTATAACATATATGTATGTTCTTCTGTTTGAAGAAGTTGCATGGAAGCTTTGCGGAAAAAGCAACGTTTTCCGTTAAAGAGACAACCATCTTGTTTATGTGTTTTCCCGCTGCACGTGTTATTTCCTTCAAAGTATAGGTATTTGCTTTTCTGTAGGTTCTTCCCTTAAAACATGTCAATTGTTCCTGAGAGACAATGTTTGTTATTAAGAATGTAGCCATGCCTTTCCTTTAAAAACACATGTAGGTTTTTCTTTTAGAACATCTATCTTCTTCCGTTAAAATACACAGGTTTTTCCTTAATATCATAGTAACCTTTCTCATCAGAAAACTAGTCTTCTTACCTTGCTTCACGCAAGTTTGTCCATAGTACAACAGCTCTGTTTATCTTTTAAACCATGCATGTTTTACTTCAACAACCTAATAATATCTCTTCATCCTGTTCTTCCTCACCTTCTTCACCTTTATATTATCACAAATCTCTTTATTTTGAAAGAACAACTTTTTTTGTAACCGACAAGTAGCACCCAACATTAAAAAATATGTGCAATGGCAAACCGAAGAGGTTGAGAAGGGGGTTACGACTGCTAAGTCAAGTCAACCCAGAAGGTAAAGAGAGGGCAAGGGGCCGTGGCTTGTCTAAGAAACCACGTGTGGGAAAAAGCCACGATGCGAGACTGAGAAACGCGTGTGTTCTCTCACATGTCTGTTGCACTTCGTGTTCGAGGTCCTATTTACCTATGTGTGTTTTTATATTATCTACACACATATAAACTTAGAAACACACTTCTTCACAATCGGGTGACTTTTCGCTTGATATACGGAACACCTCGAGAGAGTCACGAGACCAGACTCTTTATCGAAACCCGCATATACTAAAGTTGCAACTACTCCAGGTAACGACGATCGAGATAAAAACGAGAGGAATAATAGGGATACATTTCAATGTTCGGTCTTGACCGTATTTCTGACGTTTATGGTGACTTTAACGACGAATGGCTGCCGTTCATGTCCTGATTCAACTTCTTATAGCAAGCTCATCATTTCCAGAAAATTTGAATTGGAAATTGAAATTCTTTTTATTCGTGGGTAAAATTGATATGCCTTAGTGAAAAAGTACCATTTTGCAAGATTTCAAAACATCTATTAATTATGTAATGTCTCTTTCCGAGAGAAACAATTCTTCAATAACTTGTCACCAAGAGAATATAGCAGAATCTGTTATCTGGAATCGAGATTTTACATATAGGGAGAGTCATATATTGTTCTAATGCGGCAATCTCTATTCTAGATCTAAATAGTCAAATTAGTATCAGGGAAATTTATTAGCTAGTAGAAATAAATGATCCTCTTCATTTATGAATCGACTTTTGTTGTACATATTTGCAAAGATCTTACCTACGGATTTGGGTTTGAATACAACTGAATTAAATAACGATTCTTCGGATAATGTATAATATCTAATAGCAGTACAATGGACTGCCAAATAAGGAAGGTGACCAGGACACGTAATATAAATTTACTGGAGGCGTGTGGGTGTGGTATAATGATTCGAGGCCACGATGCGCACGAACACACCCGCCTACAATAGGGTACTCTCTTCACTTCTTTCACTTCAAGGACGTCGAGTTGGCTGAAATCGACAACGAACTTCCTACGATCTTCGTCCTTTCTCTCTTAAAGACAAGCCTCACAAAGGATGCTATTCACTTATCTGGGCCACTGTCTTCGATTCTATTAAATGCGTCCAATACAGGTTTCCGTAGGTGCATCCAAGATTCAAGATCTCGGAAACTCCTACCAGGATATAAATAGACAATATAGATATCCAGGACTGGAGAAAAGACAGTAATTCATAACGTTTTCTGTAGAAAAAAGAAGAGTTTCATTGACTGGAAAAGGTTTCGAATCCAAGTGCTCTTGGTCGCAAGAAGTTCGTGTTAAGGGATCATTAGATTCATCCTTAATAGGTCGTTGCTTCAAGTCCTGACAATTATAGCAGGTAAAACCAGTACTTCAGTCGATCCCTGAAGCCACTAATAACACAGCTAGCTTAGCGGTTTCAGCTAGATAGTTTAGATCCCTGTCAAGGAAATTAGTTCTAAAAGTGCCGCTTAGGTGATATTAAAGATGCACCTGTCCAATACATCAAACACGCTTCTGAAATTTTGTGCAGCAGTTTTTAATTTTATAAGGACAATTTAGAATTTATAGACAAATAGAAGCAAGTGGACATTTTTTTCGATTATGTAAAGTGAATGAAGGGTTGATTTCTGTGTCAATCACTCACGCATGGCGTGTCGTGCTAATTCCTTCACTTACTGAAGATATCCAAGTTCGTATCTTCGTAGTTAATCAGCTTTCGTATCCGGATCAGCATGTGAAATCAAACCCTCACCGCTCGAACGAATCCTTTAGCTAGACTTTAGAAGAAGCTATTCACAGGAGTCTCACTGGACCATAACCATTCCACTGATCTCAAGTTCTAGGGTCACGATTGCACTACCTTTATCGGATAAGTGAATGTCTCAATTGCTTTCTAATCTTCGATTCTCGTCCTTATCTCTAATTGGTGTAATTTATTCTACACATGATTGAAATCAGTGGAGAGGGTTGTTTTTGATACTCTTGGATTTATTTGTTAGAACAAAAAACATACTTAAACTATATTAGTGATATTAAGGGGAGGATGTGCGATTTTAAATTGTGAGTATTAAAAATTAAACAATTGGAAATGGAAATAGTTTATGAATTAAGAATCAGAAATATATATAACTGCGTAATTGTAACTTTAAAGTTTCTTTGTTGAAGAATTTTATATTTAAAAAAGTATATAACTTTAAACTTAGTCTATAAATATTTGATAATTTATAATTAAAACCAATTAAAACTGACCAATGTGTTCATGTGTTCTAGACTGCAAAAATTAAAATATAGAAAGTATTCTTTAAAATTTTTGTTGGTACAATTATTTGATAGTATAATGCCAATTTTCAGAATTTGTATTATTTAGTTGAGAGTGAAGGTAGCTGAAACGCTAATAAATACACCCATCAGTAAGACAAACCTCCATCCGAGTATAACCGAACCAAGCGCTGCTAATCTTCAGTGATCAAACGAAGAGCCTCAAACAATTCCATGTGTCCAAGTGGACCGAAATTTAACAGTTTACTACAATCATAGCTTTGAAAATTAACTAATTTTAAATTTAACTAATTTTAAATTTAAGTCATTCAATAGCAAGCAAATCCTAAAAGAGTAGTAATTTTAAAATTGTAAATGGTGCAAATGTTTCAAATTAAATAGTTGGAAAATTTTAGTTCTTCAAAGTTGTACGATTTAAAAACAAACGGGTTGAAAATTTAAACAATATAAAAGCATTTCAAATTCTAGAACTTCAAAGTGTAACAAATTATGCAATCTCTTAAACAATCCAAATGGAACAAGTAAACATTCTCAAGTTTGAACAATGCCAAAACCTTGGTATCAAAAGCATTCAAACTTAATAATGTGAGGATAGAGGTTTTTTCACCATTTAAAATTGAACTAATTTTTTTAAATGTTTCAATCTTATTAGATTGGAGCGTTCAAAATTCAGCAATTCGGAATTTAAACACTTAAAATAGGAAAGTTAAAATTTTGAAATATTGAATGTTAATTTTTTTTTAATAGGACAAGTTTAAGATTATTGAAAAAATCTAAGTTGCTAGATTTAAAATAAAAGAGTTAAAAAAAAATGAAATTTTAAAACTTCAAATATGAAAAATTAAAATATATAATATAGTAACATTTAAAGAATCATGAAAGTTTAGAAATTGTAACGTTTCAAATGTAAAGTATATCAAGTAGAAAATGTTTAAAATTGAACAGTTTATAAATTATGGACTTTCGCAGTTGTATTGTATTATATACAATATTTTAAATTTTAAGTATTATAAATCGAATATTTTTAAATTTTGAAGTTAGAAATTGAAAAATTGTTTTTAGTAGACCTAAATATTGAATAGGTTCAGAATTAAATCTTGGAAATGAACACATAATTCGGAATCGTGCAATGCTAATTTTTAATAAATATGTTTTTTCGGTAAGTAAGTTAATAAATTTTGTTGAGACTTATACCTTTTTCTGATGTTAAATCTTATTAAAAATTACCAACACATATCAACTTAATATCAAGTCCTTGTCAAGGCATTATAAACTAACATAGAAAAAGAAAACCGTTGAAGATTATATGAAGTTTGTTTCTAAATCATATTACTTTAGATATTTGATTGTTAAAAAAGTGTTAAAAAAGAATTTAATTGAAACTATTGTTACATTAAAAAGAAGTCATTGTTGATGTATTTAAAAAGTATAAGTAGTTAAAGATATTATAAATAAAAATTACGATTGAGATAACCTCAAAAAAATGATCTCATAGGGAAATTTTCTAGAGATTATGATATTTTGATAACATTTTAAATTATTTGCGGTTGAAAAATTTTGGTCAAGCCATATGACTTTAATAATTATTTTTCATTTTTGATACATCATTCGTTTGAGCTTATTCCAAACGTAATGGTTATTTGCAAAGTTTTCAACCATTTGTACTTTTTAAATACATAAACAATTACTACTTTTTAATACAACCATGGTTTCTACTAAATCATTTTTTATCATTTAAAAAATATTTACAATAATACGATCTAGCATAATTCCTTGGTAAGGACTTGATATTAAGTTAAAACATGTTGTCAATTTTTAGTGAAATTTAACATCAGAAAGTCAAATATAAAAAATCATTATGACAGAAAAAAATAAAGGGTTAAGGCTAAAATGAAAAATTAGTGATCTTTCATTTTACCCTTATCGATCTTCGTTTTTTTGCATCCCGAGATGATATCCAGCATTTTTACTTGAATCACTATTTACCCTTTGTTTTTTATGTCATCCTCTAATAAAGTCTTTATAACCATCTATCTTTTATTTTTAAATGTTCGGGCTGGTTTAATTATACAATCAAGATTGACAAGTCCATCTTAATAATCACCAGACAAACAATTCCTTGCATGTATTCACTGAAAAGTTCGCGAGCGACGTGAACAAATCATGTACAGCTAATTGTTCCAATCTCCAATCTATCGGATTGATAGCCAGCGATATTTGTAGCCTTTGGTCATTGAACCAGTGCACGATCTTATTTTTCCACGGTGAAGGCCAAGAGCTCTTTTCTATTTCTATTATCTTTGATCTATATTGCGCCGGCAATATCAAACTTTAGATTGTTCATTGTACAATTGTACATTGTGTAGCACGGAGTTATGGACTATAGATAGTAGCTATATAGACTGTGGAGTGTGTACAATATCGTATCAGACAATCGGAAGAAATCCGTTCCGTTGATACGCATACTTATGTGGCGCTGCCGAGAACGTCACGTACTGAGGAAGAGAACGTTCTACATTTCTACAACCACACTTATCAACCCACAAGAACAGCTTCCATAAAATGACGTTGAACTGTTGAACGTGCAGAAATAACCTCAGCTCTTCCTTTGCGTTGGCGTAACCCGTAACCGATCGTACAAAGGGTCGCTCCTTGATTTGCAAATGTCGAGGCATGCTTGTCAGCACTTCAATTATAATAACAATGCATTCAGTTTCGACCCTCCTTCCTTTGTGTATTGATTTTTGCGAACAATTATTGTACTTTGCTCTTCGAAATTAGTTGGTGTTAAATGCTTGCTGCAACGACATTCAATTACTAATGGCTATCCATTTTAGTTATTAGCCTTTGATTGTTGTTTCAGAACTGAAGAGTAAGCGAACAAAACGTGATAAATCTATATTCGAGATAATTGCTCAATAATTAGACAAATGCTGTATTTCAAAAACACCAGAGGTAGAAGGAAGATTCAAATAGGATCATATAGAGGAAACCATCTAGAGGGTTATGCTATATTATTTAATTATTAAATTATTTATTAAAACAACAGAGATAAAAGAAAAATTCAAATAGGAACATGTAGAGGAAACCATCCAGCATCTAGCTGTTTATCCAAGATTATTGAACTGTTGAATCTATTAGCTTGGATTAATGCAGTTTTTATAGCATATTGAATACTTTAGTATTAGTACATAATATTCGGATTTTGATGTATATTTTGAATGTTGTAAC
>UWNZ010153252.1:0-16564 GCA_900474215.1 Andricus inflator
AAATGCTTGTATTTTGTTGAATATTGGTCGTTTTCGGTAGCCAAATTTTTTTTTTTAATTTGCAAACTCAACTATTTGGTTAAAAATGCATTTATTTTGTTGAAAAATCATCTTTCTTGGTACAACATTAACCTTCTTTGCGAAAACTTCATTTAATTATATTCTTCTCTTCTCATAAGTCTCTAATTTTTTTGTGGACTGTAGTTTAAATTTTTTTTTTAATTGTCGTGGAAACGGCCTGGAATTTTGAAATCGAAATTGTACAGCAGTTTGTACAAGAAAATGAATAAAAAAGTTTTCTAACATAAAACACAAAAATACGTGTCGCCTAATTGCCTCTAAAGAAAACAACATATTTTTGTCGCTGAGAGATTCTGCTACTTGACGTGTAGAACCTGCCTAATTTAAAATCGATTCGATTTAAAACATTTTTTTTTTTTATTGAAAAAGGGGAAGAGAAGTAGTTATTTGGATATTTAGAATACGAAATCGTGTGTCTTTCCGAAATGCATCTTTAGCACGTCTTTTTCTTGAGGACGTGACACAAAGAAGAAGAAGGAAGCGACGTTCCGTGTTACCTAAGAGCAGCGTGTTAACACAATGCGAGATTTATCGCTGAAGGACCCTTTGCAACGGACAAGGGTCCTTTTCCTTTAACTCCTATGCCGATAGCTACAATGCGGAAAATCAAAAAGGAAAGCTTCTGCTCCACCACCTTGGAAACTAAAGGAATTTCTTTGACCTTCCGGATCATGTCCTACCAGCCGGCACCTTAGAATCTTATATTCTTGGAATTTAGGATTATCTTTAAACTTTAAACAGTTTAAACCTTTAAATATTCGTCAAGGAATCCCTTCTTCGAAGATAGGAACTCTCTCATTTAACTTTGACCTTTTTTCCTAATTTTAAAGTCTGTAACGGTCAAATTTATTTATTAAAAATTAAAATACCTGTAATTTTTTATTCCTACATTAGGAATATAAGTGTGGAACTTCAAGAGCCTACGCCCTAAGTATCTCTCAAATAAATTTTTTAAATTTAAATCGAGACCAAACGATTTTAATAAACAATTGTCCTAATCGGATATGCTTGAAGTTCTAAACTTAAAAATGAACATTTTTTATTGATAGCTTGTTGTTCGTTACAGTGAAAGTACTATTATATCAACATTTTTATTTGTATTGGAAACAGTATGTCTAGATAAATCCTAATCGGACCCTTCATCGAAGAAAACAATTATTTTTTCTTCAAGTATTTTTGGAATTACCTTAGTTGCTTAGTTGTCCTAATGAACCAACAAAATTGATCAAGGATTAATTAAAATGATTGTTGTAAACAATTTTATAAATAAAAACTTATACAAACATGATACCTTATTTAAAAGAGGACTTTTTTATATTGGGAATATAACAATACTGTATTTGATGTAATTTTTCGCGTTTTCGAGATGCGTCGATTGGCCTATTGACGAATCTTCGGTGACCTTTCATGATTAATCCGTAGCGACTTATAAAGTAAAAAAAGGTTACATTATTTATGTGAGGAAAACTTTTTTTTTTATTTGGAATATAACACTACCGATAAGTTTAAAAGTGATTCGTTCTAGCAGAACACATTGATTGATCTTTCGATGGTCTCTCTGATTTTCTGAAAATAAGATTTTCAGTAAGACAGAAACATAAGCTTGACAAATATTGAGTGTTAATTTTTTTAATTTATTGGAGAAAAACCTCCCTTTATGAGAAAGCAAGTTTATTTGATACCTATGAGGAAGCAAAGTGCTCATAAAAGAAGCATAAATAAATACGCTTAGAGTGATTACACCCAGAATTGTACTTCGCAGCTGCATTTTGATATTTCCGCGGTGTAAACACCTCAAAATTTCATTTTTTTAAATTATTATAACTTATACATTATAAATTGTAAAAAATTAAAACATTAACATACGGAGGAAACAAAAAAGACCTCTAGTATGGTCAACTAGACTAGAGGCAAACCGGAGGGGTACACATGTGAGATGATTTGTTATTTTTAAGCGAGTTATTTTTAAGCGAGCTCATCCCCGAAATATCTATCTGTGTAATTTTATATTTTGGATATATCATTTATTTTAAAGGATATTTTTATGCATAGTTAAATGTGATCAGCGACTGGACTTTCGAAGACTTATTTTCCTTTTGCTTTATTGAAGCTCATGGATTATGAGGATTTTGGTCACTCGATAAAAGGTCGATTGTTCCATCATTCTGAAATCAGTGTGATCATATACAATATCGAGTTGGGCGTTTAAACCGGCTAGAATCCGATTCCGTGCAAGCTTCTTAACGTGATGTGTACGTGGGCTGACAAAAATCAGTCAGTCTCCGAGGGACCTCACTTTTCAAAGCAGGTTTTCTATCGTTGGCCCTCCCGATTTCTTCCTCAACGCTCCACAGGTGGCTTTAATACGAGGTCAGAGAACTGTGAGCATGATGATGCTGGTCCCTTCCATATACCTCTTCCCCAGAGGCTTTTTCAGCCAACGAGTTACAAAAGGCCGAGAAAAAAACACGTTTCCTATACTAGAAAACTCGTTTTTCTCAGTGAATGCCAGTCAAACCAAAATCTAGTTTCCATCTATTTTTTTATGGACGCATTCCTCAATTTTAATACCGATTCCTGGTTGTCAATTGACCACCATGTTAAGTACTGAAGTTGCACCTTGGCTTTCCTGAAACCCTTTTCATAAAAAGTGCCCGATCGGGCCGCGTTCACAGTGATCGACACCATCGCGGACGTGTGTTCGCTCGTCGAATCTTTTTCTCTTCAACCTTGATCGGGGCGTGATGAGCGTGCAAAAGCAGTAAATCAGCATTCGCCCGAGTGAGATTGACGGGCTTTCAATGTGTCTGCTCGCAACGCGGAAAACTTGATTAAACACACTGGGAGTTGCCCCGAACGGCGTGTGGGTAGGATTATCATGGGAATAACAATGTGTCGTTCCCTTCGTTATCGAACGAGCTGATCGTCCTCTTCTCGACGTGACGACTCTAAATCTAAATATAAACCTGATATGACTTTGGTCCTGATCAAAATTAGAACAGGTAAAAGTTCAAAAACGAAATTTGCTACTGGCACGGTGCAGTTCCAGTTCTTCTCATGCTGAGCCAGTATTGGACACGATTGGTACCAAGCCAATATAGATTTACAGAACATAGTCATCATTAGGATTTCAGCGCATTTGTTTCACCGCTTGTGTGAAGGTCTTTTATCAGCAAGGTTTATTATCAGTTTCAGGATAAAAACAGACAGCACAGTCGAAAGCAGCTGGTTTTTATAACAGTAAATTGTTCTTCGATGAATTGATAGCATAGACAATAACTGTGCGCCATCACAGTTTCTCTCGTTGAATCGCATGTGCATGCATGTCGCTATCCCATTTCATTTCCAGTTCACTCCACCGGCACCTGGACGACGAAGCGGGTGGGCGCTAGTGCAAATTAAACGATTCGCGTTAATTAGAATTCGAAAGGGATTAGCCTATTTGTTTTGTTTATTTGTTAGTCACTTTGTTTACTCTGAACCTAGCGCCGCTGGCTCTGTGCCGAGAGTAATTTGTCCAATGTTTGCTCACCGATGACATCTTGTCATGCACGCCTTCACCCTTGTCAGTCTCGGTGCATTGATGTCAAAAGACAAAACCAATTATTGTCTGGTAATCCAGAATTTCCGCTAATCCTAATACTTTCCATTTCGATTTTAATAAAATGAGATCATGTCAGCAGGAGAGACTGCGCAAGGCATAGGTTGTAAATGGCGGCTCTAATTGATCAAGAATTAACACGGATTTCGTAGAATCTTGGCAATAACTTAGGAGCAGTAGTTGGCAAAGACGACCGAGTATTGAAGTATTCGGTTCTGCAGGGGGATTAGACTCTTCTTGGCGAGACTCTAGCTGGTGCTACGTCACCGAGGACCAAAAAGAGAAACGAGAATTGTGTAAGCCTCGTGGCCGCGACCGGCTTTTAAGCACTGTTTACATGTGATTTTACACCCACATAACTCCTACTAATTGTCACTCAGGGGAAGGATAGTAAGCGTGCCCAGCTACTTCCTGATTAACGAAATAAGCTCAAGACCTACCAGTCACCAATCAGGATTAAGATAAATCTTCGGAATTTCCGAAAAACAGTACATTGTACGACTTTTGTACAAGTTGTGAAAGTAGTGCAAAGTAGTACTTAACGCTGAAGAATTGAAGAAGTGGTTGAAAGTAGAAGTAACAAAAAAAGTATGCATCAGAGTGTTGTAAAAAGATCAATGTTTTTGCAATTGTATCCTATCGGACAACCCATCACCTTGTAGCACGGCGTATATGGCCGTAAAGATTTTACGGCACGTAACGAGGTAAGGAGAGAAGAGAGGACGGAAGTCAAGTTGGGTTTAAACGATTTAATAGCCAAGATCGAAATCTCATTTTATAAGGAATACGTACGACATGGTACGTACACTGGTAATATCAACGTCGATTCGTCCACGTTTGGTCGATAGTGCAGTTTCCCATTAGTGCCTGCCCACGCTGCTCATTCACTTCCATCTTGGAGTGCGTGGGTCGCTGACACTGACGCCTTGTGCTTTTTCTGACTTATAGATCTATGTCTATGGGGTATGTATCGTCAGTCAGCTTACGAGTCGCTCCTAGCTTTAATGGCGCCACGAAGATCAACAATAAACTGCACATAAAAGAACCACTTCCCTTAACGGTTTAATCCCATCTTTGGCGCCAAATCCAATAATCTTAAGTGCAAAATTGATCGTAAAACAAGAAAAAAGTCAAATATCAGTGTTTAAATCCTTCATAAATTATTGCACTTTCAAACTCTTTCCTTATTAATTGCAACTCAGAAGACTGAGACATTTCATGAAGTTCGACACCAGATTCTCCAGTAGGTAAACCAAAGATTGTTATTTAGGGTCATGACACAAAGTAAAAAGACTGATGCAGATGGTAAGAAGAGGAATGCAGTATGAGATAAAATAAGAAGCTTAAGCGCAAGAGACACAAGTTTTTTTTCTTTTGGCTCCTTGTTATTTCCAATCTCTTTCTCTCTTATTGCTTGTAGGTAGGTACTTAAGTAAGGATGTACTTTTCAGTGTGTCGCGGCCCTTAAGCTTGTTACTTGTACTCGTCTCTACAGTCTACACCCGACGAGGAGATGGAATGCTGTCGGAGCAAGCTTTGCCTCTTACGTCTTTCTCCCTCGCTTATTTAACCGGGGGCACACGTCCGTCTCACTCGATACAGTCCTCTCCGATGTCTATTGCTACCAGGAAAAAAAAAAATCAATCGCTCGCTCAAACCGTAGTCATTCTTAACCAAGAAAAACGAGTTGTTGAAACTCCCGGTGTCAGCTATGACCTTCTTCAAATATTATCCAGCAGAAAAAATTTTGCCAAAAAGTATAATGATTAGCTACTCTAATTATAGAGATAAAAACTATATCATTCCTAAGTGATCTCTAAACAAACCATGGGAACTGCTCACAGTTTGAGAAACACCAATGAACAGCAACTCGATATTGTCCCTGTGCACGAAGCGTGACAGGCAGCTGCTATATCGCAATAAAAAAATCGATAATCGGAAAGCTTCTAACGACAGGTGCGATTCTTTGAATTATATTTCGATCTTCTTGTCAGTTTAGAAACTTTTCGCAGAAAAGTTCCGGAAGAGTGATCGAAGTGCACTCTACAGAGTCTACAAAGTTCGAGCAGGCCATGGTAATACTGCTTGACGCAGAACAAACGTTTTATGCAGCGTCAAATAGATTAGACGTGATAATCGGGTAGAGATAAAAGTATAATTAACGCGTTAGATACCTCGTAAGGTAACACATGGTTGAGCACATGCGTCGTGGAAGTTGTAAGCATTGGCTGGCGTGTGCGTACATTACATACTCGGTGTATTATAACGTCCTGGCTTCGTGCGTGTCTCCTGTCGGCTTCGTCGCATTAAAGAATCACGTGGCGTACTTTCTCGGAAAATGCACGCAGAGCACCAAGAGTCTAACCTGGCCACACACTATCTATGACTCCCAGTATACTCACTGTGCCACAAATGTGATCCTATTGTTTCAAGTATTACCATATTATCGCGCACACTATGCGAGCTCCTGCGTTACACGCAAAGCTCGATCATTATTTTACTTTTGCCTCGTCACTTTCGGCGAAACATGAGTGACTAGCTGTGGAGGGTCGAGAAGCATGGGGTCAGTCCAGAAAGGAATGATTTAGGTATCTCGCGAACATTAATAATGAGTGTTTTATGATAATATTGCGGCAGTAAGAACACTGGAGACGATATAAAACACTGCGCAACCAAAAAACTACTGGACAGCTCTAAGTATCATGGAATACTCGTGCACCATATAAAACTAGTGTGAATCTATAAAGCCCATAATGAGCAGCTTGATGAGGCGAAATAATAAATCTTTGAAGAAACGCCATCTGAATCAAGATGTCGACAATTGTGGAAGTGAAGCAACTGAAGAAAAAATCGGGATCGACAAGACACGGACTGAATGTCTGACAATTCAATTAGAATTAGAAGCCCACACTTAAGTATAGTTTAATAGAAACAGAACACTTGACATAGAACAGAAGTTGAATACTATCCACTTCCTCAAGTTCAAGGCAAACACTCAGATACAATCCCCCAGTTGTGTAATCCATGGTGTAAGGTTTGTCGATACGATACGTATTATCATAAGCTATAGATTACCGATAAGATACCTCATGTGGATAAGGTAATAAAGATTTCTGATAGCATAATACACTACATGCAAATGATTACGAAGCACATTCTGACGATGATGTTGCATACCACAACCTACGATATCTCAATATAAGGCATCAAAATAACAAATGTGAAACTATTCTACCCACTGAAGAAAATAGGCTCTTCAATTTGTGGATATTTAAAAAGACACAATAGCATTGTTCGTTTTGTATGCAGAAATGTCTTTAGAACCTATCTGCAGATACCAAGAATCGTTATCTGATCGTTTCCTCAATAAGATCCAAGCTGAAAGGTTAAAAAATCCGAAAACGTTGGAGCAGCGACAGACGATTATCCGCAGGCACATAAGGTTCGCCTTTATGCCACGACCATAAAGTCAATTGTGCGAATGTAGCGCAGTTGCGATGCTGACTTTACTGGCATCGGCAAAAGTGGAAGCTCTATTCGTACCTTAGAATTGGGTACCTTACTCGTTTCATAACCCATTACACGAATAACAATGGTGTCTTAAGATAGCCACTGCTTCTTTCGTGTCTGGTAAAGATAACCGCGTCTTACGTAATGGTACCGTAAAAGTGTCTTCACAGATGCACTCTAAGTATCTGGAAAAAGGATGCTTCCCGAGATATAATAATGAAGACTATATTATAAATTGTAACCCTGGTCTCTTATATTGAAGATTCTTATTCCTGTTAAGATTCCTCTTCCACTTTCTTGTGCCAAACAATCGAACAAGAGGCGTATCTTGATCTACAAAAAGTAGAACCAGGTAGCAATGAATAATTCCATTAAATCCTTTTTGGAGAGGATTGGTCCTTTGACGCTTTTCGGTGAGGAATAAATTAGAGTCGCGCGTGACAAATCGCCATCGATGTTCAGTGGTGATTTGGACAGCTAATTCACTCGCCACGCCTTTAAAATTTCAATATATCTGGCCACCGTAGCAGGTCAGAAATTTAGAACCGAGTCACCCACCATCCCGAATGATTCACTCACACTAAAAAGAGTGTAAATTATGCGCCATGTGGATGGGTAACTTTCCGACAACCCAGATGACCTCCCGGATCTGGTGGTCTAGTCCTATCGAGAAACTTATGCCGATCCTACGCTCCTCGGTATTTATATGCTAATTCGAAAGTCGCGAGATGGCAATCCGGTTCGAGGGAGATTATCATTGACAGTCATGTCCTCTAATCACCTCGTAATTTTCTCGCTCTGTAGTTATGTATGTAGTTATGGATGTAGTTACTGTCTGTAGCCCTAGTTTATTGAGCAATTTGTCTACAGGTTTTTTCTGCCATGTATAGCAAATCAATGATAGGTATTTGGGGTCTTCTAAATGCGACTACTATTTCAGGAATCATTTGAAGAAGGCATTTCACTGAATATAAATTTAAGATGCTAGTAATTGATACTACAATCACTTTTACGAGCAGCTCTTAATCTTAAAGACTCACCCACGATTGTAGGAGATACGAAGCATAAGTTTCGCATTCCCCACATACATTATGTTATATGGATACTCAAACCAAGATTTCCTATTCACCCATCACAAACTTTACGACGAGTATTCAACTCACGATATATGGCTCCAGAGCCATACATGATATGCAGCTCACGCCTTAGTTGACATTGTTTATCTCAAGACATTCAAATAATCCCACTAATTAACATCAAAGCTTAACATATTCATTATCCAAGCTGGACTTCTTCATTATCGATCCTCTGCAACACTTTCCTCAGACGCTAATTGGCTAAGGATGTTCAGGTCGCATGGTGCAAGAACTGATCGTAGGTCGGAATTGACATCAGAAAGCTAAGGATTAGCGCATGGAGATCAAGGGAAACGAGAATAACTGCCTCCGATATATCTGAGCGACGTGTCGTCTGGAAGTCGAGGAAAACAGGACCGATAGCTCGTTGCGCCGTGTTTTATGTCTGTTAAGCCAGACGTAAAATGCAGGCCGCTGTGTCAAGTCAAGGGTACATGCGTGACGTACGACTTTCAGACTTCCTCTCTCTCTTTACCCTGACTCGTCTTGCCCCCCGCAATCCATCTTTCACTGTCTCTGTCTGCTCTTTCGCCTTGAGCTGCTGAGTGTAGGCGAATACCGATCACGATGTGACGATTATGAGCACAAGGAAGACATCACTTTGCTTTCCTTCAACATGTACTTTTGCCTTTTTCCTTGTTGTCATTTAGAATTGCAAACCATCAAGAGGGTTCAATGATCCACGATGTAGATCTTTGAGTCTTATCAACATTAGCGTGTATTTTAGAAATGACTGGTGCTTCCAAACTGGTAAGATTTCGAGATCATTCGATATGTCTATCTATTAGAAGTAGGCTTTTGTTAACCAAGATTATTTGGCTTGATTCGAGAACAATGAAGTACTTTATATCGTATTTACTCTTCATGTTCTAGTAGAATGAACGTCACGGTTGTGGAAGGACACCTTCCTTTCTTCGATATCCCTATAAGTCGGTCTCGACGAATCGTGCAAGGCCAAGAGTACACTCCTCGTCCCCCGTGACCATGAACCACTCAGGGCCCTTTTCGTTCAGACCTTCACATTTCTAGAAAAATACTCGAATACATCAAGTTTTTATCCCTCCTTTGTTTCTTTGTAACATTAGAAGAAAAATATAGGTCTATAATTGCTGGATGACAAACTGTTTATGATTGCAATTGATTGGACGTCATTGTTTTTAAAAAGGCACTAATCTTGCATGCAATTTATCCTATTTCATTAATTGATTCTAGGAACGACAATTTGAGAGAATCATTACACAATCAAGATTGTATATGAAGCTATTAGGTGAAGCTGTTTATTAATTCTTGGAAATAGACGATCACAAATTGAGATTTATGGGATGGACTTAAAACTGGTTATCTGCCCTTGGAACATTCTTTTTCTCTACTGAAATTTCCTTTCCCTTAAGAAAATGACTGACTGGAAAGAGAGGTAGGAAGTATCAGAGTGTTTATGTTAGCGCATGTTATTGTATAATGTGTAAGAATTGTGAGTTCTGTCTCTGTAATTCGCTCTCGTGTTTCCGCTGGTTAGGGTTCCTTTAAATTATGAATGCCGCTTCTATGGTTGTAAGCTAAAAGCATAATTTGTATCTCGCGATACGTATAGGAGGGATAAGCCGAACATCCTGTTCATCGTTTGAAACCCACTGTACGATCCGTTCGATCCTATCGGACTAAGTATTCTGAGATAAACGATCCGCGATTGGCATGCACAGAGCATCCCTACGAGTCTCTTAGTAAATAGGTGAATACGTGCTGGTTAATACCACATCGATAAAATCCATGCTCACTTCCTCAGCTTTCGTTCCGCGAAATTCTAGATTGCCTTCAGTCATGAATCTCTGGTAAAACTCTAATAAATATTTACGACCTCCAAGATCTCGAGATGGAAAATTGTTAAGTAGATGTTTACAAGAATTCCATCATAAAATATTATCATAAATATTGATGTTTTATTAGGAGCTTCAAACTTAAGCTTCACTTAAATCTCAACTTTCGGTAGCTGATTGGCTGAATCGATAGTTAAGCCGGGCTTAACTTTGAAGCTGCGGGATTAAAATACCAATCCTTGCCGTAATTATGCTTGTATTCATAAACGATCTTAATCCAGGATTAACTAAAATCGTTAATACTTGCTATTAAGTTCAAAGATTGTTTCTGGGCATAAACTAAGTAATTATGTTTTCTTTACAGGAGCAAACGAGTTCAAATAAAGATCAGATATAATATACATTTTTTACTGGCAAACATTTATGAAGCAACAATTGTTCAACTTTTACAGACAAGAATCTGCGGCATAAAAAATTCACAGCGAACAATTATACTATTTTGTCTTGAGCGTAAGCATTGGGCAATGAATTTAAATCACGGTTGACGCACATGAAAGTCGGCGCGGCGGGTTGAAGCAAAGCATGCATACCCTCGTTCAGAGACATTTTAATTTACGACATGCACACGCCAATTCTAGAGAAAAGGTTGGAAAATCGATAAATTTCTTTATCTTGGAGTATAGACAATTTAGCGTCAGTTGGGACGCACGATTGTGTGCAGAGGTCGCAAGAAATCCTTTCACACGGTCTTTTGCGGTCGATACTGCGATCGCGCCTCATGGTGAAAGTCGAAGAGATATACAAAATTCAAACACAACCATATACTCGGCGAATGTTAAGTGGTGGACACGATGCAACACGTGTCTCACTTCGACGAACCAAACCGGTCTCGTCTTTCGCACGGTTTGATCACCGGATAATGAGACCTGCATTCAGAGCAATGAATCGCAAGAGGACATTAATTCGTCGTTTGCAGTCACTGATGTTCGCATTAAAGCTTGCTCAAGTTTAATTTACTCATTTCATCATGAGCCGGCATTAAATTAAGTGAAAGTAACTTCTGCACAGTTTTAGGTACAATAACATGTTAATAACCAGGCTAGAGTAACGTCGAGTGCTACTGCGCAGATATATGTACCATAGTACACTACTGCGCAGCCATATATGTCAAGAAACTTTATTGCGCAGCTCTACTTTATGTTAGCGTGTATACAGTTTTGACATCTGTTTGGACAATATTATATTAATTGTAAGCCGCTTTGTACTCACATCCATCTGTTAATGAATCAATCAGTCCTCAAAGCTTACCTGTAACAAAAAAAGAAACATTAAAAATTAGTTATAATTTTTATTTTAAAAGTCTTAAAATAAAACTGGATTAAACTGACTTTGAATCGTCTATTCAAGTATTATCTTTTGTGACCGACATCTGAGATTAGCTCAAGACCAACTTTTTTCTCAGTACAATGACACTGGCCTTCACCTCAGATTTTTTCAAGCATCCCAACAAACACTGCAATCTTATACCAGAACGAATTGAACGACCGTAACAGTGCGGTCAGCTGTACCAACCGCAATGACCAACATCGTGTTGTTTCATTAATTGGAGTGCCAGGGTTGGCAGCTTGCATTGATCGAGGCATCAAAATGACTTTTTTTATTAAGTCTCTCAGCATATTAGATTCTAAACAAGATAGAATATCATAAATTAGAAATTTCTTCGCACCTGGGTGAATGACATAATATACAACTAATTGAGGACTAAGGGAAACATATATTCCGAGTGTATTAATAAAGTCTATCGTGACACGTACCACTACTATGACTCATGAAAGCAAAGGCTATCTATCGTATAATCTGACTAATGAAATTAGTGACGCACTCTTTTAGAGAAAGTCGTCAAGTATGTTAGACATCGGATATGTAGAAATTATAAAAATTTAGATCGGGTGTCTTTGAATTAGATGAAGTAATGCTTCTGAGTATAAAACTCTAACTGATAATAATAAATTTAAAATAGTAATAATTTTAAATAAACTGAGGGATCAAGAATAATTGGTTAAGAATTGCTTGTGATGCTTTAGTATTTTGTAAAATTTTATTCTCATTTCCAGTTCTATTTTTCTTTTATTGATTACTTTTGATCGATAGTACCTCACATGCTCATATTAAACACAGTAATCATAAAGGAAATTGAGACCGTCATCATGTCATTATTTTGCAGCTTGAAACTTGGAATATTGATGAGGGGTCGAGTTGATCACATGGTAAATCCACATACGGGAATTTACAATTGAATGGAAGACAATGATTGAATTACTTACGTCTACTACTGTCGAGAAACTGATATGCTTAACGTTAAGAAATTAATATTTAACTTGCATTTATGAACTCATTACAAAATCCCACATTTATTGTTTTTCAACAATTATGACTCTGCTTTTAATTTATCTTTATTTTTTAGAGCTATTTAAAATTGGTGTATTTTCGAGTTGAAAGTACTTTAATGAAAATAATATTTACTTTATGCTGAGGCATATAATTGATAAAATTTCCACACGAGAGGAAGAATAGACTGTGCTGAATGTCAGTGAATTTACTGGATTTACTCTGTCTGGATGGTATCCAAATTCGGGTTTATATGAGAGTGCGTTGCATTTGTTTGTCATAAATCGGTAAAACAAAAAGATTTCGCACGAAAACTGAGCACAAGTGATGAATATCCACCCATTGATATTGAAGCTGGAAATTGAAAACTTCTTTTCTCAATTTTCCTATATACTCAGCTTTTTATTACTAATAAATAGAAACAAGAAAAATGGACTCCCACTTTTTATTATTCCAGTTTTCTGAAAATCCCGACTTATCTTGCACAAAGAAACCAAAGCATTACAAATTCTGATATCGAAATTCATCATGCGTCTCCAATTCAGCTTTGATTGCTCAACATGAAATTATAAATAATATTAGGTAAACGTCTTTTCTTGTAGGTACTGGGTACTGGACCGTCTCGAGAGCCAAAATATCGGTTATCGAGATCACAGAACAGGAGACAATATTCCAGCAGCCAAAGAAGGTGAGGTCCAATCAGAGACGGCACCTGCGGGCGTCTGAATCGCAAAATCAAGGGGGTAGAAGAGGGGAGAGGGCCTTGTAGGGCCCTCGCAAAACAATTTCGACGAGCAGTTCGCTCAGTCGGACAGAGGCGATGGAATTAATCGACGAAGACCCATGGAACGAACAAAGTACGAGCCAGTTGAACTTTGAGAAGAGGCGCGTGCCCGGAATCACTTTCACGAGGCTTTTTGTTGGAACAGCAGGGAATCGGATCGGGATACTGGCTGTGGGCCATAGACAGACCATAGGAGGGCGAGGGAAAGCTTATTCAGTCAAAGGCTCTCCAATTCCTTTCTCGCCCCACCGTATTTTCCATTCTCTGTATTTACGTCGTCTATGTCTAGACAAAACGACCTCTCAATTGCGACGTGTTCCATCCAAACTCCAAAGCAGAAGGGAATCGGTTTTAAATAACATGCTTTTTGAAACTCCTGTCCAAACCTTCTTTCAATAAAGGCTGGGAGCAGATTCTTTTATAAATATTAGTAGGATTGTGTTTGGAAGTAAAAGAGCAGCCCTTAGTGGGCTTATAGTGTTACAGAACACACTGCGAAGATAAAAGCGCATAAAAACATATTGCGCACCTAAAAATCTTATACGTCGCTCCTGTACAGCTCTTTGCATCGTAGAAACCTACTGCGCAGCTCTTAATGCCACCTAAATCTATTGCGCAGCTATAACTGCAATATCAAAGTCTTCAATTTTAAAAGGCCCAACTTGTAACTTTCCAACCCACAGCCTGGTACCTAGAGAAACGCTCACAAACTGCACTTTTATCTCCTGAATAAGAACGAATCCTTATTTTTCCACCTTCTCTCTGGAATTCCAATAGAATAGAATACCAGCTGAATTGCAGGAAAATCTTCATGCAAAAGAGCACCCTCGTCCCAGGAAAGTACCTACGATATATAAGATATATACAAGGCTCGAATCTCGTTTCTCCCCGATGCATTCGGCAACGTTCGATCGTTTCTTGGCAGCATGCACCACGGCATTGTGGGTGAAGATTTTACAAGGGATGGGGTTGGCTGGTTCAGTGATTTTACGTCGAAAAAGCCCTAGCAGTCGTTCGCCTGGAACCTGGCCAAATGCACTTAGCGTTCTATCAGTGGCCTCTGTAAGTTCACCTTCACCACCACCGACGTTCCTATCGCCATCATGATCCAAACCCCTCCACCCCCTTCCGTTACCCACCCCACATTCTCATCCAAAGTCCTAGATAGTCGTGTATTTACTGCCGGAGATACGAAGATCCTGTTTCCCCGATTTCATGGCGCGCAAACACAAAAACAAACGAGTAACCCGAGCTTGCGAAAGCTTTCCCGATGTTGCGCAGATCGTCGATCCCCTTGCAGTTTTCTTAGGAGATTCTCATTCGTTCTTTCGTTTCACGTGCCCCACCCCACTTGCCACGTCCCTGTCTCGGCGAGGAGAATTTTCTTTCCAGGGCGGAAAGTGCGAAACAAGGAGAAACAACTGGTGCAAATGGATCGTGGATTCCATTATCGTTCAAGTGCTTTTTTTCGATTTAATGACCGGGTTGTTTTCGTTCTTTGGTATATTGTTTATGTCAGTGCATGTAGAAGAAATTTATAGCGTGACTTGTCAGTTATTATACCTTTTGCAGTAGATTTGTTACGATTTCCATTCCAATTCAATTGAACCTTTTTTGAAAATAAAATTGCAATTATCTGAGCATATCTTTAGGTGATGAATGTTCTCACTGATGAATAATAAAACATTCCTTATGTGCATCTAAATTATATAACGATATTACATTCATAACTACCACAGAAAATTACTGCGCAGCCTAGAAAGCTATAGAGCATTACTGCGCAGCCTTAAATGTTGTACAAAACTTATGTGCAGCCAATCGTATAACATAGATCTATTGGGCAGCAAAAAGTAACATAGATCCTTTCTGCGTAGCCTAAGCAGTGATGAAATGTTTAAAATATTCTGAATTATCGGTTATAATTAATCATAGCGAATAGCGATATTTTCTGTTTCATTAGACATTTTGTAAACCTATTAATTAGTTCAAATTGACTAACAATAATCCCCCTTCCCCCAGGAAGTGTGAAATCGTTTTGGAACGGCTTCTAAAGAGTATACAGGGGCATTAAAATAACATATGTGTCTAATAATAAAATATTATGGAAAGGGGAATAATTTTTATTAAAGTAATTTATTTGAGTAGTACTTAAAGCTGCGCAGTAAACTATCACGACTCTTATAACTGAGCAGTAGACTTCTGAAACATGTACAGCTGCACAAAAGAAATTTTTCGAACTTGCGGCTGCGCAGTATTACCAATTAAGATTATAAATCATTAAGGACAATACTTGCGTTTTTCTGCATATTTAAGACATCGCAATATGAATGTATGCTTCTTATAAGAAAATAAAAATCCATGAAAACGATAAATACTTGAAACAAATAGGAAATCAATAGCATAGAAAAAATTTGAATGTCTTACAGAATTTTTTGTTTAAATTATGAAAATCAATTCGATGTAAAGGCATTCATGGAACCAAAAAAATTTCTTTGACATGAATTTGGAAACTTTACATTCTGAAGATGTGCGAAATTGATGTTTTATCAAAATCTGTCTTTGCGTGAGCAATCTGAATTGCTGCACCACTCAAATGGTTTTGAAAATTTATTTATCGCGCTTGTTTGAAGTTTGACACCAATGGTTTCTTAATTTATAAAAACAAAATTTTCATAAATTTAAGAAAACGGAATATTAGCCATGTCATAAGGTGTGAAGCTGTCTCAAATAAAAATACAATTCTTTATTTTAGTAATATTTTTTCAATGCGTGAAGTAATCTGCTGGTATCGATAGACAGCTCATATTTTTTTCCGTGAAAAGAAAAAATTCATAATAATACGAAAGTCTGTCAATTAAGGCTCAGGTTGGGGGTAATCTAACCTAGAACACTCACCTGAAAAAATCAATTCCGAATGCTAGAGCAACGAATGATTATTGGGGGGTAATTTTTTCCCCTCTTGGAAGCTCAAATCCATATTTGAGCCAGAAAATCCCTGCGGATCGTCAACACTTGCGATAACTATGATAAATTCCTTAAATATTGCATCTCTAAAGCAGCAGAAGAAAAAGAAACAGAATTAGCGAGATATTCAAAATAAAAGAATTATTCCAACAGACACAGGAATTTATTTCGGAGTTTTTTTAGTTTTTAATAATTTATTACAAGCTCACAAAAATTATCACTCTTTTGTCTGTCGGAATAATTTTTCTATTTTGAATCTCGTGCCAGTTCTGTTTATTTTTTTCTG
>UWNZ010153513.1:1649-13158 GCA_900474215.1 Andricus inflator
AAAAGGAGATTAATTTTTGGAAAAACGACACAAGAGAAAAAAAAACAAAAATGCATAGATAAAAGTTGTTCAACCAAAGAAGTTCTACAAATTTGTTATAAAATTTTGTTATAAGAATGCATTAAAAACAAAAAAGTTGACTTTTTGGAAAAATTAAGCAAGTTACTTTTAATTTAACAAAATTTTTCACCTAAATTGCACCTACAAATTGTTTTAGAATCACTTTACGCTAGGATGCGCATTTTTTGTTCAAATCGTAAAAATAACACTGAAAATAAATAAATAAAATTTATGAGGAGACGACACAAGTTGCAATAAAATGTTTAATAATAAAATTGTTTTCCTTTTTATAGAATGCGCACTTTTTTTTAACTATAAAAACAAGACAGTTTTAATACCAATGCATATCATGAATTGTGATAATATACATTCAATGAAACGATATACATTTTCAGGGTAGCTGAGAATAAAATGTAATGCAAAATAAGGAACAAATATTAATGTAATCATGATAATTAAAATTTGTACTTTATTTTGTCACATCTGAATAAGCTATCCCAGGCCGAGGTGCAGAAATAAATGTAATATATATTTCACTTAATAGTATTGAACATAATGTAGAAAATTTCGCATTTTGGACAAAATCGAGAGCGAATCACGAGATACGTGATGAGAATGTGTTAGTTAAAACCGAAAAAGTTTCAACAAAAGAGAATTCACATCACCAAAATGCAGTTGTCGATGGTTCGACCCTTAATTTTAAAAGGTCTGTGCCCAAATGTGAAGGAAGTACAAAGACCGAGCGCGTGACACGAGGTAAATCCACCATCGAGCGCGAAGCGCGAGGTAAATATATTATCGATCGCGAAGCGCGAGATCCAACAGACGCGCGCTTTAGGCGCGCTTAAACTTGCGAGCTGCGCGGGCAGATTTTTTTTTTTAATAAGGGTGAACAAGTATGTAACCACCTGTCACTTTTCTGAAGTCTATAAAATAAGACTCAAATGTCGTTGATTCAGATGGCGTTCAGCAACATCCATTTCGGAATGCAATTACATATTACGCACTTTTAGAACAAAATATTTTGAAAGTTCCTCAATGATATGGAACTAATATTATTTTTTAAATTTGTAAATGTTTCAGTGCTCACTTTTTGGAATTTTTGATATCCTTAAACATTTATATTTTTAGGGCTTAACAAAAAAAAGTTCACCACTTTCTGAAACGACCAATAAAATCTGTTCCTGTTTTTAAGTCAAACCCTAAAATGAGGCCAAATGAGAGTTTCTTTCTAAACGAAAATCTGCAGCTCGTGTTAAAAATTTTAAAAAGCACCTATTCAAAAGGTGTAGGTACATGTACATTGTACAACTCTCACTTTCAAGCTAGAACTATAATTTCCACCGTTCTCACGCCGAGTACGAGCTTCATCGCATACCAAAACATTATAATAGTGAAAGTTCATGTTTTCGTCTGAGACGTTTGAATGGAAGTTTATGAGTTCAAACCAAATTACAATGTCTGTGTGTAAATGGAGCAAGATGTGACTACGACAAAGAATGTCCGAAAGTGATGGAAAAAAACTCCCCCTGTTCGACTCAAATTGATGATGGGCTGAACTTACAAAGATACACCTTTTTCTGCTCTTATACCATTAAGTAAGAATCGAAAGTATTCTGATACTTAAAACCCCGGGAGGTGATACTTCAATGTAAAGACTATTAAGAAGTAGATTTTTTAATGGTTGAGCCGCATTTTCCCTGAAGGGGTCCACTGCAAATATTTTAGTTTGTATATATAAATTTATCTTTATTTAATGTAGGTACAAGAAAAAAGATGCGGATTTGTAATTTTTTGACATAGATATTTTCTCAGAAAACTGCTCCATCATTTATAATAATGATTAAATCATTTGTTCAAAGTATCTAATTCTTTTTTAATTAATTCTAGACAAGTCAAATATGGTAAGAAGGATTAGGTGAGACAAAGTGGAACGTCACATTTTTATTGAAAAGTAAGTCGTGTCATTTATAGGCATCGTTTAGCAACTCGCTCACCGACATTTTTCACAGCCTCAATACCATATTAGTCTCTTAAGAGCTTAAACTTTCTTTTTGCTCTCTACGTGTTTAATTAAGGATTGCTTAGAACCAATAATTACAATTACTTATTACTTAGCATTCGTTTAAGAAAACTTTTTATTTCAATCTTAAAAGTATTCACATAATCCCAAAAATTGAATCCAAAGACCCTAAGATGGAGAGTCAACATTAATAGTACTCTGAATTATTTTTTACAATTTTCAGCGTTTTAATTGATAGATCTTTAATGATCTACACGTGCATTCACCTCATTCATTTTTCAATGAAAGTGAAGGACACGCTCTATCCCCACTTTTGAATGAACTTAGAACGCCATCCTTGATCCTGAAAACTTGCAGCGGACTTGCACTGCACTTTCACCACAATGTAAGAAAGAAGGTAAAGAGACTGCAACACCTGCAGTAATTCGCTTATAAATTGCTGTACAAAAGGCTGAAAAGTTTTACGACCTGAAAAAAAGCGTGTAAATTTTGTTTTCAATATTAATAAAGAGTCCATTCAGTAAACTTTTTTACTTGTAAATTAATATTCACACTGAGTACTGGAGATAGTTAACAAACTGTAAACAGTCTACTGACACGTACTCCGTGATTTATGACTAAAAACGCAAATAGAA
This sequence comes from Andricus inflator, assembly GCA_900474215.1. Lineage (NCBI taxonomy): Eukaryota > Metazoa > Arthropoda > Insecta > Hymenoptera > Cynipidae > Andricus > Andricus inflator. Next base: position 4,368 of record UWNZ010153513.1, read on the forward strand.
GGAAAGTTGTCGAAATTATGTACAGTATTTATTTATGCTGCTCTCACATTTACATTCGTTCCATATCACCACAAGTGAAACTGAGTGCTATTACAAGTACAAGGAGAAAACGAAACATACTGATTAATATCATTCAGTTGGACAAATACACATGGAAATCATCTAAGATGATATTAGTCCAAACACTGTTTTACTATATCTAAGTACACTATTTTTCTTCACCTTTTCACTAAAGCATTGAAGTAAAGAAGCACAGTACAAACATTGCAGAAAATCAACGGCAACTAGCAAAAAGACAGTGGTCTGTATTTTTATTACTGTCGAGATGTGTTCTGTGCGTAACGTTTAAATACCTTACATTACATTAAATACATAATCTCACCAAAAACATCTACGACGCAAAAAATCCAGGCAATTAAGAAGTTATTAGCGAAATCAACATGGTTTGTGATATGAAAGTTTGCCAAGTAATTCTACAAGATATCTAAATTGTTTCAAATTGACAAAATTAAAGAAATTTCGAAAATGTACTAAAAGTAGGAAATACAAAGACTTGGCGAGATTATTATTATTAAAAAAAATCTCGCCAAGTTTCTATTTCTTTCACTTTCTATTTCAAGTTTCTATTTCTTTCACGGCTGAATCTTGATCTAGTCGTCTCCAAAAATTTTAGATGAATCGGTTCAAATCGCAGTCTATAAGTCGATTAAGCTGCCTAAAAATCGAATTTTGGGCATCAAGACTAAAATAACTCTAGAAATGATTAATAAATCTACATTTTCTGAAAAACTACACTGTAGCTTCATTTAATCAATTTATCCTCCTTTTAGACAAATCGGTTTAATATTGTAAGCCTAGGTAGACTAAACTGATAAGAAAATCAAATTTTGGGTATAAAAAGTGAATTCTCTAGAATAAATTTATTAAATTAAACTTAATAAAAGCAACACAGGAGCTTCATGTAGTCAATTTATTCTAAAAGCTTCATATGAATCGATTCAAATTGTAGGCTATAGGTCGATTAAATTGCTAAGAATCGAATTTTGGGCATCAAAACTGAAATATCTCTAGAAATAATTAATTTCTCGAAATTTCGTGAAAAACGACCCTAGAACTCCATCTAGCCAATTTATTCTGAAATTTAGAGACCAGTCGGTTGAATATTGTAGGCTACAGGTACACTGAACTGCTAGAAATGATAAATTTTTTCTGAATCTGCGGTATCCAGTTTATAAAAGAATGATCAATGTGTATAAGCAGAACTATTTTTTTTGCGACTTTTTATTGATTCTAAAAAGTTTGATACAAATCGGTGAAGAATTGGTTGAGAGATCTAATATATGTACGATTATTAGAGTTCTTTCGAGAAAAGATATTTGCGTTTTTCTTTTACTTGGCGACTATTCACTACCGCGAATCTTGATAAACACAATTATCGACAAAGATCTAGTGACGTGAATCATTTTTTGTTTTCAATTGATAAAAGACAATTACATTCTTTGTGTACGTGCGTGACTCCGTACAGAACATTTAATCATGATTAATTGATAAGGTAGTTCAAATTTTAACTTTCAGTCTTGATTCATGAATAATATACTAAAGTTAAATCTGTTTTGATTGGTATGTAAAATTAATTCAAGAAAAATTATCTATTTAATTAATCTGAATTTGAGGTTTCTAAATGTGTATATAATTGCACATTAATATTAACAATTGTGTTTCCGAGTAGTTTTGTTTGATTTTCCTAGGTCAAGACACACACCTATGCGAAGCTCTTTATTTTTGACGGATTAACTGATGTTGTCTGAGAGGATCCAGGGCAGACCTTTTACTATCCTTAACTGTCTTTAAAAAGATTGTACATGATGCATGTAAGAGAGATCGGCCGATAATTATTACTTTTGAAAATTCTTTGCGGGGTTATGAATAGGGGCGACTACAGCTTCTTTCCAGATGGAAGCAAAAATTTGATTTTTCTCAGGGTATGATTAAAGATTGATAGAAGATATCATTCACCAGAAGAAGAAACGTTTTTAAAGAAAGCATAATTTTTCATCTGGTCTTGGGTTTTTACTGTTTAACTTCTGAATTGAAGCTTTAAGTTTTTCTAATATCAGATCTTTATGCTTTATTGATGTCAGAAAATACTGTGTCCTTGGAAGATCTTTCGTTTGTGGGTTTGGATTCTTCGTCATCCAAAGTTTTCAATTCAACTAATCTTGTGTTCCCTTTTCACCCTATAACTTTCATGAAATAATACCAGATTGTGGATGTGTCAACTTGGTTACTGATGGTTGATACAAATTCAATTCAAGTGACTTTGTCATTCTGTATGTGTGCAATCTATTTCACATGCTTTTACCAACAGGGAAGGAGGTTCTTTGTTGACTAAATTGTATTTTTCCTACTGCGATTTCGGCTGTTGCTATAATCAAAGAGATAAAGTTGGAAATAATATCAATAGTTGTAAGGTCAGTTTGTATAAAATTGTTTTCTAGCTAATTCATTTTAAGATATAGAACCTATTTAAAAAAGTGTCCAGTTGCCTTTTTTCGGGTTTCATCGAGGCTTCTTGATCGATTGTGCTAAATGTTCCGTGGACGATTTTGTGATGAGTCACTGAGAAAAATATTTGTCTTGAATTGAAGAAACCCTTTTTTGACATATAGTTTTCTTTCATTCAACCGAAAATAACTTCAAAATGAAAAAAAAATTAGTTTGAATTAAAGAAAAATTTGTATTGGAACAAAAAACCATTTCTTTAAAAAAAAAAACTCTTCTTTGACTGAGGGCCAATGAATATTTTTCTTCGACTCAAAGAAATTTTCTTCGAATCAAAGAATCTTTTCTCTGAGTATTTCGAGATCCATTGTTTATAATGAAGCGATTGTGATTATCAATAACATTCTCAATGTCTTTCCTCTGAGAATCAGTTCTCAAATTGCCCCACAGAGTATTATAGGCGTTGAAATCTCCTAAGAGAATAAGAGGTTTCGGTAATTGATTAATAAGTGTATCTACTCCTATTTCTATTTCACTGAACTCGTACCAATTGTGTTGATAAATTTTGCAATAATGAGTCAATGTGGTTGTAGAGATCTAGATTGCGACCGCTTCTGGATTCGTTTTTTTTTATAATAGAATGTTGTGAAAATTAGTTCAATTTTAAATGTTGGTTAGGTGGATAAACCATAGCTTGCATGGGCATGACTGAGAAGAATTCGATTTTTAGTTAGATTATTGTAATTCTGAATGTCACCAAACGAAATGTAATCAAATTTTGTTTTTTGTAAGACAAAGATCGCAGGATTATGCTCTTCTATAATAGTTTATGGCTTTTGAACATGGGTTTGATACCTATGGAAATTCCATTAAAGAATCTTTATTAGCCCAAACTAATCACGATTTTCATCTGAAGAGTCGATCATTGAATCGAAGTCTGCAATTTGTTATCCAGGTTGGAGCTGTTTAAGTTTCTTGATTAGTCTGCTCCATGCGGTTTCGTTTTTTCTCCCTGAAAAAAATCTGCATACATACTTACACCAGGTTCAAGATTAGTTCACGAAAATCTTCATTGTAGTCCATGTCTATTTTTTCACGATTTTCTCAAAGCAAGTTAAGTTTATCGATGAGTAAGGAGAGAAGAATTAGCAGTTGGAATGTCTTGTAACTTGTTGGATTAAGAGAGGGAACATTTGGATGAGTTTTGACTCCAATTTAGGTTAAGAAATTCCAAGGGAGATGCTTGGTTCAGTGGGTTATGTATATTGAATTTCGGTAGTACTCTCCGGGGCGAGAAAGATTAGATAAGCGGTGCCTTTGTACTGAATGTGTATTAATCCGATAGTCCCTTCACTTCTTCAGGTCAGATATACATTTTTCGATTTCAGCAATGTCTGCTTTGCATAATTTAATTTTAGGAGACAGCTTGGTACCTTTGAAGTTCCTTTTCAGTTATCTCGTGAGGGATTATTGGTGAAAATTGGAGATAACGATTCTCTTCAATGGGCTAATTAGGGGTCGCAGAGTCAAACGGTGATGCTCAACTAAGATGTTTTTATACTTTTCAATTTGTACAGTTTCAACTTCTTTGCTGAAGAGAAAGAAAAAATTCAACCATAAGAAATCTTATAAGTAAATTTTATGTTGTAACTTTTGAAAAGAGAAACAATAGACTCTATGTATATTCTTTTAATTCGATACCATCGTAAGCGGCAATGAGTAAACCTTGTTCTTTTTTAGACAAACTTTCAGAACTTAAGGATGCGTGCTGCGTAGCATTTTTTACTGGAGGAACTGAAGAAGTCATGCTGGGATTAGAACTGGTCTGATGATCTAATCGACTTTAGGAAGCAGTTTGCATTTCAACGGGAAAGTGCAATTGTATTTTAACGAGTTTTACTCGTTTTAAAAATTGTAATTAACGGAAATATATATCGTTTAGTTTCAACTCGGGTTTTAAATGCCAAAGTCCTGGGAATATTCGAAACTTGAATGCTCGCCATAAACAAAACTTTTTGCATTAGTAGAGCTGAGCTAAGATTATGTTTCTAAAATATTCGAATATCTAAATAGAAAAAAGAACCATATTACTCTTGCAGAGAAAAAGTGAACATCTAATTTATTTGTATATTTTTATTTTCAAATACAGATGAAGTTCGTTTTTAGTATTCACGTGATGTTTAGTCTTACGTGACTTAATTTTATTATAAGTTCGCTAAGTATTGAAAGCTTCTTTGAATTATTCCACTCTCTCTCTCTCTCTCTCTGGTACATGCTAGACTCCTCGTCGAAGTCCCTGGAGTAGATTACGAGGCGGATACGGAATACGTTGGGCATGAATGAAAGAAAACTGGTATATGTATATCAGGTTCAAACATCCCGGATACGACCTTCAGTCGCGCCACTTGTAGTGGACGCGCATCCACTTTCTACTCTGACCCTGTGCAAACTTCTCGCTGATTACTGGCTTGTCGTTTTCATTTCGTTTCCTTTGACCCTCCAAGCTAAACCGGAAGTAAAACAGATGCTACTCTACCGAGACGAGAGAGGTCGCTCTTACATAACGATTTTATCCTTTCTCGGTATCGATTCGTCATAGGAAACTCGCTCAAGGCGGTCCTCAAGGAATAATGAACTTGAAAAGTAAAACCAAAATTTCTCTGCCTTCTGCCATGTACCAAACTTGACGGACAGAAAATAATTTTGCAAATTACACCTGAAAGCGTGAATATTGTATTTGAAGAAATTTGTTCAGTTTATATCAATTTGACTTATCAATTATTATTCACTCGTAATGTGATTAAATAACTTTAATTCATATATTCACTTATTTAAGAATCAACATCTTTAGACAATTTTGGGTGAAATAATTTTATTGAAACACAAAAATCATGATGAACAGTATTATACTGCTAATTCATATTATAAGACAGATACATATTCATGTGAAGGAAGTGAATTGAAAATTGTTTTCAACAACTTCGCATTGGGATTCAGACCCGCGACAACGCATGACACTTACTAATATTTCTTTCATGAAAGTCGTCCTTTTAAAAATTTCAATTTAAGAACGCTAATCTCAGTGTATTGCAAGTTCTATAAATTTCGAAAATCAAAAACATTGTTTATGTCGAGTATGCCATGCCAGAGAAGATAATATACAATTTTACTTCTCATCCTGAATAATGACGATAAGTGTCATTACTTTTTAGAATCTAATTTTAGTATTTTACGAGACGCGCCAGATGGTTGTTTGTAGCATTTAGCACTTTAATTATTCACATGAACAAAATTATGTTTTTCAAGAATTTTTATTTAAAGAAATGTTGGATGGTATTCCTGTGGAGTAAACTTAGTAATGAGTACTGGGTACTCTTACTTGAATTATGTGGAAGTTTAGATTTTACAGCATTACCATCACGTTTGTGCTGGATTTTGATATACTTGAATACACTACTTTCTTACCCCAATTTGACTATAAATTTACTTTCTTACCCAATTTTACCATAAACATATCACTACAGAATTATATTTTACCTTTTCTCAAGTAACGTTCTTGTCTTGAAAATAGTTTTCAACATTAATCTAAAACACTATACTATATTCAAAACACGTGAATAATTTTCAGTGATTCACTAAGGATAGAAAGTTTCAGGAAAAATTTTTAAAAATTCAAAAGAGGACATTCAAGCTTAAGAGAAAGATTATAAAAGATGGAATGATTTTCATCCAGAGAAGAAGATCTTTTCAATATTCAGTGGGCGCAATTTGTAAGTTGTAAGCCTGATGGGAAGAGTCGCGTGAAGAATTCTTGATGATTATTCGATCGATATCAAATACCACACACAAATATTATTTCATGTGAGGCCTGTGACACGCGTCCGACCTGAAAAACGATGTCGTCGAGAGTAGCCAGTGCCCGATTTGAAATTCAAATTTTTACCCAGGGTCCTAATGTGTTTGGAATGTAACGGACCTTCTCTCGCAAACGTAGGATCGGCTATGGGTCCATAACTCGGCTACTGTGTCGGAATGTGCGATATTAATAGATGATCAGACGGGCCAAATAGAAAGAATTTCTTACCCTATGCAAACTATTTTAAAAATTAAATAAAAATAATTGTAATTGGTTACTAAAAATCGAAACAGTAAATCACTGTTAAAAATTGATTTAATGCAGCAGTCGTCTAATAAAATTTTATTGCATTCTCGAATCTTTTTTTCTATGTTTTCTAGTGTGTTGAAAACGTATTTCACATCTTCTATGATTAAATGATAATGTGAATAACTATCGGTTGTGTTACATATTTTTATGTTACCCTCTAGACTTTCCTTATGTAAGTCTAGAAAGTAGTCCAACTTTTATTTTCATTGTCGCAATTAGGCCAAATGAAAGTCAAAGACTTTTGCGAGGTTTTGCTTGCACGAGATTATTTTTTAAAAACTTTTTATGAGTTTGATTTATAGTTCATATAGGTTTATTAATGTGTTATAGGATAATCAACTGAGAATATTTGTTTCAATCTGTTTTTTGGAAAGTCGACACAATTTTATAAAATGACAAAGTATCCCCAAACCGGTTTCTCGAAGATTCTAATTTTATAGAACTCATTTAAATACTTTTGACATTATTCTGTTATAAAAAAATCCGCTCATTTATTTATGTGGGAAAAGTTATTAAATTACTCCGATTTTAACTAGGTAAAACTATTTTTAGTAAATTCGTGAAATTCAAAAAATGTTACTTGAAGCATTATTTCGTCTTAAAGCAACAGTACTGGTAAGAAATTGTACAGTACCTGCATATAAAAGAGAAATTAATGCAGTTATTCAAAGAACACTTAAATACTTTAATTTTTGAAAGTAATTTAATAAATTAAAGTATTGATAACCAGCATTACGGAGTTTTGGTGTGGTTTTTCTTCGGCAAAATACGCTTTTTGCACATTCCTTATATATAGTAGTTATATCACTGATATCATCTTATTGATCTTCTCTAAAATTATTGATTGAAAATGAGTTTGTTCACAAATTTTCTTGTGTGAAAACTTTTCAGACTTCTAAAAGGGTTTGAATATTATGAAACGCGTGTTTTTAAGATTTTATAATTTGCCTCTAAAATTATTTTGAAAATGCAATATTTAAGGAACCTAGACTCACAATATATTTTTCAAATTTTTCAGAAATAAAACAACTAAAAGCAATTTTGATTCAGAAAAAATTATTATTTACACATAGGTTAACATTATTTTAAGATGAGAACAATTTACAAATATATTTTGATTACAATACTTAATAAACGTTAAAAAAATAACATTTTCCATTTACTATCAAAATAATCCAATTTCGAGAACCAAAAAAATGTACGAGCCCAATTTCACGATCCTAGAAACAAACGGTCGATATTTTTTAATGATCTCACAAAAGACCTTTGGTAAAATGTTTTTCCAATGAATTACTTCATCAAACGCGAAGATCTCAAACCTTAATCGGGACAAGATCTAAAATTTGTACATATATTTTACGACAAGCAAACAGGCGGAATTCACGAAAGTGGAAGGGTGAACTTCTCAATGCGTCAAATTCCATGTTTGAGGCCTCAGACTTATTCGAAAAATTCGAAATAGTGCCAATAATAGTACAAATTTGGAAAAATAGTAGCAAAATAGTGTTATGCAATTTTTTAAATATTAAATCTTGGGGTTAACTATCTTTGATATCTGGTAAATAATATACATGCATGTCCATGAAATAGCGTGAAATCCTCTCGAATCTCTTAAAAAAGCTTTGAAATTCTTAGAAATCACTTGAAATTTCATTTCTTTGCATTTAGTCCCTAAAGTTCTCTTGAACAGCCGTTGAAATACCTTAAAATCTTTTAAATATTGTTGACATTCTGAATATCTTTTTCAAATTCTTCGAAATCTTCCGAAATCCTACGAAATTCTTTGAAAACCCTTGACTATTTTAAAATTTCGTTAATTTCCTTGAAATCTTTTAAAATACCCTATACTCTTTAAAATACATTAAACTCTTCAATACCCTTTAAAATCCTTCAAATGAAATCCCTACGTCTCGCGGAATCAAGAATAACGAAAATCCTCTAAAATCCCATAAAATATCTTGACATCTATAATTATCTTCCAAATTTCCTTAAAAAATTATGAAATCTTTGAAATACACTAAAATTCCGTAGAATCTCATAAAACGATTCAAGTCCTTGGAAATCCTATAAATTCACATAGGTCTGGTAAAATTACTACAAATTCCTTAAAACACATTAAAATCC